>JAZGVQ010000283.1:0-10597 GCA_037356215.1 Thalassiosira gravida | reverse complement strand
CACATGGTGTGAATTCAAAAATTCATTCCTGCCATTATTTTTGACAGCATGTCAGATGTCAGCTCCCACATTTTTTCCCTGACAGCTGACATCAGACACACCTCTCTCATCATCTCTATTTTTACAACTTCATGGATAACATCTCCCCCAAAACTACATTTCTATGCAGTTCTATGCATGAAATAACAATTCTCTTACAGGATAAATATTTCAGTCATAGGAGGACAACCCATGTGAATGTAACTATACAGTTGGTGTCAGGTGTCTGTCACTGCCACATACACACTACTGCATCAATACAACAAAGCTGATGGTGACATCAACATCTACACCACAATGACCACCCTATCACTATAATGGCTTCTACACCTCTGTAATCAAGTCTTGTTGAACTTTCACCAACAACATTTTCTTGGGTTTGTTGCTGATGTCAGAAGGATATCTGTAGACAGTCTGGGCATTTGCTATTGGCAAATATATTTGCCCATCTCAATATCATGGTACTTCTATAAATATTTCTATTATCACCACAACTCCATGTGAATCAAGAAACAATATGAGATAAAACACTCCTATCCTACAAAACTACAAGGGACACATTGTCAATATGTTGGGCAATGTTAAATGCTAATTCCCTTGGCAGAGGGTCAAATCTCTGCTCAAATTTTGAGATCTCCCAGCTAGCAATAAATTGAGAGATTTTGTCATATTGCTAGCCATACTATACAGCCTCAATATCCACAAGAGAGAAGGTCCAAGAAATACTATCAACACATCCTCTTACCTTCCATTCACTAGTAGAGGACAGAAGAGTATCAAATACTGGCACTGTGAAAGCATTACAATTTTTTGTTCATTATATGCTCTGATGCAAATTTTCAAATTCACAAAATTACTTTTCTATCATACATTGTAAAAGCTACCTGACCCTCCTTCTCCTCACAGTATTAGTTTCTTGCAAATGAAAGCTCAGGGGTATTGGCAGCAGTCATTTTGGTGGAGGATATGGAGGTACTGAGGGTCGTGATGTATCCAATAGGGTGGATATTGGACAGAGGCAATGCTGGATTTCATTTTTTCTCACTTCCAACATGATTGCCTGCTCATCCACTACATCATTCTACTTTTATATGTTGCTTTTCTCTGGAAAATTCTTGTGTTGACAACGTTGATGGCAGGGTAGGTATCATAAACAGAGGTGGAAATTGGTATACAAATCTGATACGGTGAGTTTTGGCCAGAGGCAATGCTGGATTATATTTTTAAATATTTCTACCATACCTGTATGCTCATCCACTTTTGTTCTTCTTCTTTTCTATATAGCACCACTGACAGCATCAATAACAATTCTGATCACAAACAACAGCATCATCAAAATATTGAGGGTATGACATGGGCTTGCTGCAGCCCATAGTGAGTGACAGGAATATTTTGAACAGAGCAATGGAGAAGGAGGAGGAAGAGGAAGAGGAGGAGAAGAAGGAGGAGAACAATACACTGTTGGTATTGGTATTAAACAACTCAACCATGGTGCCATATGGAGTGAGGATTTTGGAAATTGAGTCATGGGCAGTGTTTGTGACAAAGAGGGTTGTCACAAGGGGTTGTGGAGACTAGACTTGGTGGGATTTGGCTGGAGGTTCTGGAACATTCAATTATTTTGTTTGCCACGTGCCTCTGCCTACTGATCCCTGCTGCCTATCTCTCTTTCTTGCCAATATCTTTTTGCCAGTAGATGCTTGTGTTGTCAGCATCAATAGAGGATTTAGAGATGGTGATGGCCATGGTGAATTTGATATGATAAGCCTGTGCTTTATTTATTTCTCCCCCCGCTCCTACCTACTCATGCCCTGACTCTTTACCATTCTCTTTGCTTCACTGGCTATTCACACACAATAGCTAGGTGTCATTGGTAACATTGGCATTGGAATCAGTGGAGGAGGCACTGAGGGCTGCAGAGACTTGGTGAGTTACAATGAGAGATGGTGGCAAATTTAGTTATTGTTTGCCACACACCTCTGTCTACTCATCAACTGCCTCTTTCTCTTTCAAGCACTATTTTTTTGTTCACAAATGCTGGTGTTGGTGGCACCAGGAGATCAGTAGCCTCTGTCATTGCCCCCACTTCTGTGCCAATTTCATTTCAAGGTAGGCCCAAGCCTATACTTGCTGTTATCACTGTACAGCCTATACAACAATCCACCCCATCTTCAAATTCTTGTTCTGCCTTCTCTTTGGGATCAACAATGCCAACAGCAGGTGGAATACCTATGGCTCTCACCACTGCTAGTGGAGTGCCATTGTTGCCATTTTCCTTTGACACTGGGGTGGCACCTTTCATAGCAGCTGCCACAACACAGCCCATATAGCATTCTATCATCAAAAGAACTTTGATCTCATTTGTCAAATAGCAGTATGGCCGTGGTAGAGAGTATAATACACATGGGTTAATTTGCTATTGGTTAACCACACTGAATTACTTCATGATACAAGATGGATAAAATCTATTCTGAGGTGCAACATCAAAACTAGAACATTGGATAAGGCTAAACAAGAAAAGGAGTGTACTTGGATGGTTCCTGTATCATATGCAGGGGAATGTACTGAGCAGAGGACAGTGTTAGGGCTGATGGGGACACCAATCCAATGGTGGCATACGTTGCCAAGGAAGATGCTGGGGGATGGGAACTGTACAGTGCAGTCCTCAATTAATCACAAAGTTAATATATTACTTATTGATTATTGTTATTATGCTTAGTCTTAAAATAATTTTGAGTGTTGGAATTTCAATTATTTTGATAGAAATTAGAAGCTGTCATGATATAACCTCTGGCATCTGAGCCCTCCAAAAGACCTTGTCAAATATAAGCTTTTTTGGATGCTCCAGGCACCTATGGTACCTACAATTAGTTTAAAGGGCTTTTTCCAACCCACAAAATGCAGCACACAGATTCCAAGCAGACTCTACATACTGATACCAATACCAGACACCAAGGTGCAAAAAAGAAGTGTACCTCCATTCCATGGCCAACCTCACTTCTCTACACTTGCCATTTGCTTCATCATGTCTCTTTCCCCATCTGCTGACAATATACCAAACTCTCCTCCTTGCATATCACTGTGCATTGTAGTAGATGATTTTATCATGGAATCTTCTTAAAATCAGCATGCAGCAAAAATCTTGGCAAACATCAGCCAACCAATGACCACCAGTTCAAGACTAACAGAACAAGTGATGAAACCCAACCCAACATTTACCAAACCATTAATGGTTTATCTGACTTATCTAAGCCTTTTGGAGCTCAAAACAAGTCACAAGTATTCCAATAAACATCTCATTATAAAATGTTGGAAGCTATATATTCATTGTGGTAAGAGGTATTGAAGAATGTGTCAGGTGTTGACAAGCTGAGAGAGATCCAAGTGGATGCTCTAAAATGGATGGTCAATCCCAAAATCTGTGGATTTGAATATTATTCATTGGTTGTACTGAAATTGGCAAGACATATTTTCTTTAAGTGCTTGGGACTATGCACAGGGAATTATTGTCAATACAATTCTGCTTCTTTCACTATCTGGTGATCAAATGTTAAAGATGGCATGCGTTATCCAAGACTATGGGAGCATTGAAACTCATAATTTAGATGATTTCCCTATCAATTCTACAAAAGTGGTATACAAGATTATTTCACACATTAACAAGATTGTGATGGACTCAAACTCTATAATGTTAATCTTTGTTTCTTCTCAATTTTTGTATTCTACTCCAGAATTGATTGACACATTGGTTGCTGCTTATCATTGTAGTACTCTGAAAGTTGTCAGAATCAATGAGGTACATGTATATGCCGCACATTCACATTTTTCTTTGTATTCTGCTACTTGCTGACATATTTTGGAACAAGACATTGATCCATTGTTTCCTAGCGGGTGCAATACATTATTGCATGCAAAAGTTCTCTTCCACATCTGACCGCCGTTTTGTCTGCTTTCTGATCCACATTGTAGGTGAGCATTCTTAACACAATATCCTGTTGCTGTTTTTATTGCATTGTTGTTGACACTTGACCTGTTGGCCTTTGACCACTGATATTTTGTCCAATAATTCTCCCAACACTGTACTTGCTGTTGTTCTTTCTGCTACCACTGCAATTGCAATTTACCATGCTAACAATGTCATTGCGGTGGTTGTTGGTTGGTTGGTTGTTGTTGTTGTCCACAGGTGCCAATTGAAGTTTCCAAAAGCTTAAAAAATGAAACTTTTCTAATTCAAAGAAAATCCCATGGTTCCTGTACAATATCTTGATGCTGCCATGGCAACAGTCTCCGAAAAGGATTGGGAGTGTTGCTATGCTAGGTTTAGAGGGAATTGGGAAATGGAAAGGTATTGACAGAATCCATATTCATAAAATCCTTATTGGCCAACCTACCTACATATCAATGAAAATTCCTCAAAAACAACCAAGTGTGTTGCCATGATCAAGGCATTCTTGATTGAAACATATTCAATCTGGTATTTGCTTGATTGTCTTAGATCCTGAGCCATACACACATGAGCAAATATTAACACTTGTATTAAATTTAGATTGTGTTAATGACAAATTTCAATTCCCTCTAACCTAGCATGACCATCAGGCCATGGCTGTGAGGGATGTGATCATGGCATGTGCTGGTTCTGTGCTCTTTTGCCATCTGCTCCCGTTATATGTTCCTGTCAGCCTATTCATTGTGGGCTATGTCTACAAATTTCATGAGCTCTTGCTTGTCCCGTTGATTGCCTATTGCCCCCAAGATCCTTGCTCTTGCTCATGTCTCATATCCTAACTTCTTGCACATACCAATTGCAGTATGATTCATTTACTTCCCTTTGAACTTTTGGTTTCTCAACCACTCTAATTGGTATACAGATGGTATGTTTGATAGATGTGTGTTGTGGTATAAAACTATTTCAATGCTGAAATTCTCACCAACCTGTTACTTGTTACTTTTAAAAAAGTACAAGAATATCCTGACAACCTGTTAATTGGTAAGAAAAGTACCTCATATCATGTTCCATTTATAAGAAGTAACACTTTAGATTAGCTTGTTTTCTACACTAGAGATTGCCTGCTTTGTTTTGGTAGAAGGTTGCAGAACTTGGTACCCAAGATGTTGTCATTTGTCCTAAAAAACAACTTCCAAAAATGGTGCAAACAAAAAAGCGCCAACCATACTCAGAAAATGGTGCCAACTAAAATTTGCGCAAAAGATCCAATTGCTTAGTATTCAACTTATCAATCTATTACCAGGATACACCGTATTGATCATACTCCGCTAATTCAAACATTGTAGGGTTTGCCAATGGGGTTCTGTATGGCAAACCAGGAACATTAGTGCCAAGCAACTGAGCAAGAGTACACACAGTGCAAAATGTCTCTGCCCTGGAGCAGTGACACAAGATGTACTCAGATTGAGGGCTGCATTGTTGAGGAGTTTTTGGAAAGCTCCTTCTTGATATTTTCTTTCTCTTTTTTTTGCATGAAGATTTGGACTTTTCTGTGTCATGCGTATCATTGATGTAGTGGTAATAGGCTGGACAAACTTGTGAAACCTGGTACCACATTTGAAGGAGCTATATAACTTCAAATTGTTGTTCATAACTTTGCTTCAATCATTTTTAAATGGGAGAGGATTTCCTTCCATTTAGTCATGCAAATGTTACATTGAATTGTTCTGCAGTTTTCATGCACCTGATTCCATCACCCTCTTGGATAATCATTGGTTTCATAATGCATTTCATTTTGCTTTACACTTTGTTGCTGTTATTGCATTCCATATACAAGTGTGAAAAATGTTTTGAGAATGCATCTGCTTTCTTGTATCCTCCACTAGCATGCCAATTAGGCCCACACTTCTTTCTACCCAATTCAATAACCTTCCATACATTGTTGATGTGTTCCTTAGTGCATGTCTTCAGTGCACACTACGTCTTGCCAACATATGATTCTAAAGTCACCAGACATTTCAGGTTGTAAATGATCATCTTTCTCCTACAATTCTTGTAATACATGTATTGCCCATCTTCAAGTTTTGATCACAAGTTACACTTACAGTCTCTATCTTGAAGATTCACATCTTCAATTTCTTCCATCACCTTCCCCACTAGGTTGCTGTTCATCTTCTGGCTCAGATTGGTGTACCTGCTGTATGGCATTGAGACACATAGCAATAGCAGTCCATACTTGTCACACAATCTCTTGATCTGCTGGTGAATTGACTCGCCCTAGCCTCTACTATAGCCAATGCAAAACCAAGTGGTTCTTGCTTTGTCATGATCCTTCTTGACTTGCTTCACAATAGTTTCTGCTGCTGGTTTGGCAGTGGATGCATTGATTCTTTCTTCGTTTTGATGTTGGAGAAGTAATAAGGATCCATGAAGGATAGGGTAGGTCCCTAGCTTTTCAGACCTGCATGTTTGAGAGCTTTTGTATACTCTAGATATAGCTGGTTGATTGGCTTATCTGCATTTTCAGGCGTCACGGAAGTTAGTGTAGTTAGATGCCTAATAACACTATGCATAATTTCCTTGAAACACACTGGTGTGTGTGTGCTTCCCTTTTTTAGATACTTCAGGGTTTGATTCTTTTCAAATGGACACAAATTTCTAAGCAGCTTTCTTGTCAATAGAGTTCCATATCTAGGAAGGGAAAAGTATCATCTCAGACGACAGAAATATTTTTGTCATTCATAGCTTTTGGCTTCTCTAGATCCGGTCCTGTAGGAGTATCAGGATCCCAGATCTCCATTATAAACTTCAAGTGATCAGACCCAATCAATTTGTTTACTTTTGCTTGGAAAAGGTGGAGCCAATCAGTCAGTTCCTCAACAGATTTCTTTCCATCCATAACCGTCAGTTCATCATCTCTGTAGATTCCATTATAGATTGTGTCCAAAAACAGTTCTCTACAATTCTTGATATTGTAGGCTGCTACAAGACCAGCAAAGAATGCCGGTTTGAAACCGCCTACAGTCAGTCCCTTGAGATCCACAGGTACATTGCCTCAATAGCCATAGATCTAGTATGTGTCTTTGAAGGTGATGAATGTATGTGCCATCTCAAATTTGACAAGCTCAAGGCACCTATTTGCTCTTTCTCTGCATCTGGTGCATGGCATAGGACGTAGTGCACCTCTTAGAAAAGTATGCATCATAAACAACATGACTGCTATAAAAAGAGGACAATCAGTGATGCCCTCAGTTTTTGTTGCTATGATTAGTTTAAAAATATCTTCTATATCGGGCGCCATCTAATAACCAATTTGCACGCTTGGCAGCAGCGCTCATGCTCACATCATCTTTTGCAAGAAATTTGAAACGTTGCTTGCTCGCGCATCTTTGCAAGAAATTTGAATCATGTGTATTGTAATTTTGTTTAGTACAGGTTATATTGTGTATGTTAACACTTTACCATAAATCTGTTTTTCTACAGGCGGTATGTACCAGTATATCCCTACACACGCAAGAGTGGTACCTATGTAACACTCACCTCGTGGCCCCTATAGAGTTGTACCAAAAACAATTTACACCTACCATCGATTGGTATGTTTAAAAAAGTTAGGATATCATGCCATCTCAAATCAGCGGCCTTTGTTACGATGGTGTTACACGACCAGTCATTTAGGGCCATTTGCAGCCCGCGCCAGGTACCATACACGACACAAGATAGGAACCATAACAATGAAGTCTAGGAGTACCATACCTAGGACAGGTTCACGACCAGAGTAATGTGCCCACGACTCAAACTTGTTAATTCAAACGCAGGGAAGGCAAGAATAGAACTTCTCACTAATTGCTTCGACCAATATCCTCTGATTTGTAGAACTCACAATATTACAAATCAAAGGAACTGCTTATACCACATCATAAACAATACCAGCATGGGTCATTCTGTATCGAAAGCCAAGGAGGCTGCCGCGAAAGAGAAGAAAAGTGTGGACCAAATGCTACAAGTCCTCCATAACAAGCTTGAAGCAATGGAACTTGTCATTAAGTCTACCCGCGGATCGGACTCAGAACTTTCCAAAACAGAGGTTGCCAGTGGGCGCACTGTTATGCGTGTCAGTGAAATTCGTATAGCTGACAATAGTGGGCCTGACGAACAACTTACCGCAGGCATTCACAGTTTCTTCAATGCTGCCCAAAGTTCTGTAGCAGGCGACGATCAGGGAGCGAAAACCAGCGCCATCAAGGGCGCCGAAAGTCTGCTTAGTTCAGGCATGAATGCACTATTTGGGGTGACGAACGGCCAGGGTATGGAAAAGCAGTCATTTGTTGTTCTCTTTATCAACAACGCATTTGTGCGTGTCGATTATTACATCTATTCGTATTCCGTTTCTGCGAAAGAATGGGGCGCGGAAGCCAACTCGGGCGGGATGTGCTACATTGCTGATCTGGCAGTGTTAGATATGGCAGCGATCACGGCAGCAGAAATTGACTTCCTTGCATCTCAGGCGCTCCAGATCAGTGACGGAGACTTTGATAAGCTCATGCAAGTCAAGATCTCTTTAATTGAGGTCTCCATTCTTTCAAATGCACTCCGTGACACAAGTATGTCATTTGATAAGCTTTCCGAGATTTCAAAACAACTTGGCACAGCTCAGAAATCCATCAATGACACCTTTAAACAATTGGAGACCTACAAAGGGCCGGCTCCTGAGAGCAAAGATGGCGAGAACAAAGACACTAGAAGCACCGATTCTGGAAGTGAAAAGGTTGGGAGCTAAGATAGTTTGGCCAGCCAACTTTTCCTATAGAGGGCCTTATGTTGCCATGGGGGTTTACATTCGATTTCCCACTATACTCAGTAATTTAGAATTATGAATACTTATCATTTCTTCCTTGACTACTATTTTGAATGAACTTAGTAGATATCATTTTAAAGAATCAGTGACGGTATACACATGCGTGAGTGTACACTTAGAAATATGATTCGAATATTATTATTGTGGTGGATACCACTCTCTGGGATCTCGGGCAATATTCACGCTGCTGCGGTAGCTACCGCTTACATTTGCACAATGGAATCACTCAAAAAGCTAAACTCGATGGGCAAGTGTCCAACTCGGCCACCAATCGGTTGGCGAAAAATACCGCCGTCGCAGCCTGTTGAAGGCTGAGAAAACTCACGAACAAATAAGAGCTCCAGGGTTGTATTTGCTGACTTTTTCGGAGTATTAATCGTGAGCCAAGTTGGACACTTGCCGGTTGAGTTTCGCTTTTTAAGTGATTCCATTGCGTCTTGGCATTAATCGGCTCAAGACAATGGGCAACGAACGAAACGAATTGCGGCATTTTTAATATAGCTGCACTTATATTCGCAATAAAAATGTGAACAACTTAGCTTAATTTTAAAGTGTTGATTACGTTGGAAAGGGCATAGTGCATTGGTTGTCTCTGGATGTTGCGGTGATAGATTTTTTCATTTTGTGTCATCATCTACCCAAATCCACTCCCTGCCACCTCATTGGTACCATCCTGCCACCCATGACATCTTTCAGATCATTTCCTCGTTCTAGACTATAGCCACTGTTATTGGCTTTCATTGCGTTATCTTACTTTGATGAGTCACCATCACTGTATGGTGTTATTGTGGTTACCACTAACTGAAAATGATTGATATTTTTACTATGTTTACATTTATTTGCCCAAAAATATCGCATTGCCACAGATTCACCCGCTGGTACAGGATTTGCTCTGTCAATGGCAGAGCATTGGCTTTGTTATCCCTCATGCCATTTGTTACTGTGTTCCTCTATTTGAAAATACACGGATGAAAGTATATGCTCCTTCCATCATTTGGGTCATGGTAGCATAATCAAAGCTACTCTGGTATTGTACATCATGCAGTCATGTCATTAGTATTATTATGGACTCATGACAAGGAACAACACATGGCCTTGCTTGATTCAGTTCAGAGGATCCTGACACCGCTTCCATTTCTACATGTTGTGCCTATGACAAACACACAACATCCAATGACCAAGGAGTAGCAGGGACCTCATATCCAATGATCATTTCTTTAATGCACCAAGATTTTGTTTGAGTGTCAATCATTTATCAGATGGGTCAAACTAAAGTACTGCTAAAGTTTGATCTTGTGAAATTGATTCCTACCCTCTTGTTCAATTTCTCAACATGAACATTGAGCTATGTATTGAAGGATGTCAGTAATCAGGACAAACTTCTAGGAGTTTTAGTGAGTAAAATATTCACGCTATGAAGAGCAAGGATACAGTCAGCTGGCCCAATACAATGTGTTAAAATTGTAATATTCCCTCACACAGTTATTTACACACAGAGATGAAGTTTGAGGCATTCATATCTGGTGTATTAGGGTGAAAATTGCCATTGTCAGATCAAAAAGGATGAAGTTGGATGCTCAAATAGGCAGCACATTCATAAACAGACTAACTAGGTAATTTCCCTCTTGAAAAATCTGGTTCCACATGGTGTGAATTCAAAAATACATTCCTGCCATTATTTTTGACAGCATGTCAGATGTCAGCTCCCACATTTTTTTCCTGACAGCTGACATCAGACACACCTCTCTCATCATCTC
>JAZGVQ010000282.1:0-10603 GCA_037356215.1 Thalassiosira gravida | reverse complement strand
GCCAATATTCTCAGATGTCAGGCATCTATCGGCCGATCTCTAAAAATAAAAGCTAGCGCGCCCGCTCTACCAACTCTATCATACGTAGAAAGTACCTTAATTTCGAGTTATTTTCCCTGACTACATTTTTGGTCAGCTCTACTCTAGAGCAGGAGTTTAGTTTTCAAGTACTCCTAGCGAATTTCCATTTTCAGTAAAACTTTGGGGGGGGGAACGAAATTTCAGCAGAATCAAATTGCTAAGGCAGTTATAAACTTTAGTTCGGTCCAATGTTGCACATAACTAGGTGGCGTGGGGGAAGCTATTACTCGATCATTTTTTTTAAGTCTTCGACAAGTATGTAAAATGCGATGCAAAACACGATCCAGTGAGAAACGTATGATACATGCTTTGCCTACTAATTATGCTATCACTAATCACCAAAGGCCCCGAAGTTACAAGATCCACCAATTGACTGCTCGCTGTGGTCACCATCTCAGCTGGGGACGGAAAACTGAAAAGTTAGTCATGCTAGCGACTGAGTTGACAAGCTTGCTTCTTCAAGTCCATCCATTGCTGACGTCACGCGTCAACGATCAAGGTGCACTTTCACAGCACGAAGCCATTATCAGTATTGTCACAATGTTGCACGCAAGACAAAACCGAACACTAAATAGTGTCAACATTACCCGAAGGCAAAATTAGACAATGAGCACGTTGGAGATCGTGCTGCACGGATGTTACGAGCGGTGCATAATTTATGCTTATTGCGGACCACTCTCAACGGTGGCTCCTGCCTCAATTAATATCAAGACAAGAGCCGCTGAAGGCTTTATTTTTTCAGAGTCTACGCCTTCAGAGCCATTTGACAGTGAGCGAGTGAGAAAAGGTGGGGGAGTATTATTTCTTACGATCAACCCACTCTAGCATATCTTCATCTGCAGCGATATGAAGCTTTCTAAGGCTGCAGCTCGTCTACCCATTACTTCGGGTGGGGGATCACCACCTGATCCTGCGCCACCCACACCAAAGCACATCTCCATCAAATTCTGGTGAGCCTTCGTTAAAGACCAGGATGACCTGTGCCGAGATGCCCTCCGTAGATTAGAGGACATGAAAGGCGGGAGCGTGTTCTCGTTTGATGATTTGGCGGAGTTATCTCAACCAACTACGGGAGGTGCGTACTCTTCGACTGTTGTGCTACCTCCGGGTACACCCAAGACTACCGTTGACCATTGGAATTCACCCAAGGCTACCCGCCTCAAGAGAGTTGTTCCTGGGGAGCATTGTCTTGCTCTAATTGGCGATGTCACCAAGGAAAACGACCAGTACTTCGTTGCATGCGCCCAGCTACGAAAGGGATCAGGATCATCGGAGGAGTGTACCTACAACACACACTCTGATATCTCCCGCCCTCGAGTTGTTTCAGCCGGAGAAGGCCCGGCCTTTGTTGTTAGGATCCCTAATGCTTCCAAAGCAACGAAGACACGAGTTCTATCTCATTTCTTTATCCTGGAAGCCGACTTCCCCTCCCAACTCATCGAGAAGGGGAGGACCGTAAAGTTAGAAGAGGAATTCCATGCACCACCTTTCGTATGGAGACTCCTCATCCAATTTTATCCAGGGCTAGAGACTATGGAACAGTGGGTGCAAGAAGCTGAGGTAGGGGATACCCGAAATCCTCTGCCTCCATCCTCGGACACCGATGATCCTATCAATTGGGGACCTCAACCCCCATCGGTTCATACAGTGGATGAGGATGGGAATAGTATTACGGAACAAGTTGGATTGGATAGTGCAATGGTTGCTGCCTTTGCTTCGGCTGGAAGTGGGGTCCTAGATCCCGTAAGCGGTACTAGCTTGTTGAAACGGAACCAAGAATCTGCTGAATGGGAGATGGATGCCGCCCCAGACTACATGTCGTGGTCTACGGTTGGCTCCGCCTTATCTTCACCTTCAGGGGGAGCCCATTCATGGACACCTGACATTACCCTCCTCAAGAACTCCATCAGGACCTTCAAAGAGAAGCTCAACAAGGGCCTATCTGAGAGGGATGTGTCTATTGCCAAGAGCGTCCAAACGTGCTACCAGTACATCGACCTGGCGGTGGTTAATATTCATACCCGCCTCGAGAAGCTGGAACATTGGAAGAGAAGTGAGGCTAGACGGGAGGAACGGGATGTGGCTCCATCTCCATCGAGCTACGCCGCCCCCCAGGCAAGGCAAGTGCAGCAGCAACCAACTGTCGTTATCCCCCCACCCACTCCAGCGGCTTCCAGTCCACTCGAGTGGGGGGCTATGTCCCAGGAGGACCGGCGAGAAGTCATTAAGGGCCTCATCGAGGCTTTGGATGTCGAGGAACTGGCCAAGCTGGTGGGGGATTATTTGGAAATGACCGTCGTACGAAATAGTATCAGATCTATTGAGCTCAGTGCCTCGGCCATTGGCACTCGAGTTGGAGATTTGGAGGGAGAGTTCACGCGCCCAACCGGGGCAGTCGTACAGCTCCAAGAACAATTGGAAGAATGGGAGAAGAGACGTGATGAATCTTCTTCCACTCGTGGGGGATATACCTTCCGTGACCAAGAGGATGTAGAGGCAATGATGGCAAACATACCGGACCAGGAATCGTATCGTTTCTTCCTTGACATATTCTCCTACCTTGAGTTATCCCAACACCCTGTGGTAACATACAAGAAAGGTGTCAAGATTTGAGCCAATGCACTCAAGGCTGACTTTCGCAGTGTCCTGGCAAGCAGAATCAAGGTGTCCTTCGAGATTCCATTCCCTTCTGTCATAATCAAACAAGTGGATACTGATGCCACTGCTGAAAATGATGGAACCAAGTGGGCACCTATCTTCAGCTCAGCGGATGCATTTGAGGATGACTGCAGGTCGGGGGGGCATCGCCGTTTGATGAAGAATGTCGAACGACTTCATGATTTGATGCAGAAGACAATTGATTCCACATTCCCCCTCTCAGGAAAGACGTCCAGCGACGTAGATCCAAGGAAGCTCAACATGGTTATATCTGAGCACAACCGTCTCGGCTACCTACAAACCATAGCTTTCCTAGATTCGCTGTTGCCATTGTACAAGACCCTCAAGTCAGGGGGTTTGAGCCCAAAGGATGCGTGGGACCGGGTACATATATATGCCCGTGAGTTCCTCACGAACTTTCAAGAGACACGTGTGGTGGCTGCTGATCTCAGTACCCAGGGAGCCATGGTCTGGGGGAGCTTCAAGGCTACTGACCTTGGAGAAGAGTATCGGAGCCAAAAGTTTATAGAGCATCCAAAGGTCTGTTCCATCCTAGCTCTCACTTCTATCGAGAGAGAAGGCCTCTCTGTATCGGAGGCCCTTATTGCCCTCAAAAAGGAGAGCGAATCATTGTCAAAGTTGTGGGAACGTGTCAAGACTGCGGAAGGCAAGATCAAGAAGGTGGAGGGCAAGGTTGCGTGAGGAAAGTGCTGGCAGCAGGATAGGGAGCTATACCTGGCGCCGGACACGCGGCCCACCCAAGACGAGGAGAAACCTGTAATGTTTGAAAATAGGGGACCCGTGAGGGACACAAGGTTGATGAAAGGTGAACAAGTAGCCGTTCGGCAGCGTCGTGTCCTCTCGCGGAAGGATCGTTGCATTGTACATGTTAGGATTGTTGGGAAGTCATCGTGTGGCTGGCTGGATGCAGCCGTTCTTTGGGGAGCAAGAGTGGAGGCCGTCATTACTAGGGGAAGTAACTGCAATCTAATACACATTTGCCAAAAACTCTACCCAAGTGTGTCTACTATCTCCCTGGACCAAGCCCATACCCTACCACCTCATCGGGTGGGATGGAAGGGCATTATACTTGCCACTATCGGCAGTGACAGTGAGGCTGAGGACCTAAGGAAGCTCACTGAACTCTGGCTGCCCCACACTGTACTCATTGCCGTACACTCCATCCACTCAAGGCGACGCCTACATGCTTGGCTCCCCAAGGCTGAACAGTTTTCAGACTCTTATCAGTTGGTCTGCCACCATGACAAGTTTGGAGGGGTTACATCTTCAAGTTGGAGGGTCTGGATCATGACCAAGCTAGACAAATCAAGACGCCTAAACATCACGCCAATGACAAGTGCCAACTACCCAAGAACGTTACAAACGGCCCTTGACGACACTCGAGGGCCAGATAGGGTGGGACGCTTCGAGATGTGCAATGGGACTGGTGCAGGTTTAGCTGGCTTCTTAAAACAACACGATGAGTCATTTAAGAGACCCGTTTATGATGGAGACTTACTCGGGCCGGACCTATCCCGCCTTGATACAAATGAACTGAATCACTTCTGGGTCCGAGCAGAGTCTGTTTATACACCCCTTGGCAAAGTGCTTCGAAAGGTCGACATATTGGAGTTGCTTGCCATCTGGGATCACGCTGGGAAGATATGGTATGAGGGACACACCAAAACATTTATTCACCGTCTGCTTCTCACCCGCCTGCTGTCTCCTCCTGCCAAAATTGTCACGACCCTCTCTTTCTCACTCTTCCAATCCTTTGTCGAGGAGTTGAGGCCAGAGAGGGTCTTAGTACCCTTGTCAATCCCCAAGGATTCGAAAGTCCCCACAACTACGGCTAGCTTGGACCAAAACGCCCAGCAACGTGTTAAGGCTGCCCAAGCTGACGACGCTGCCATCAACTTCGACTTCTGGGCGATGCCTGGCGAAACTCAAGCCGAGGTAGAAGCCCGAGTGTTCTTGAGATGCTTTGCAAAATTATGGTGGGTATACAACCTCAGAGCCGAAGCCTACAAGTTCGTCGAAGCCCATGGCAATATTCCAGCCGACACTAAAGCCGTTGAGGACTGCCTACGTCGAGCCGAAGGATCAGACTATTGGACGTGGCATCGAGGAAGCAGTCTCTTCTTTTGGAGGTTCCCAGATGAATGTGGTTGGAGAAAGGATGCTCGGGACGGCATCCGCTTTTGGCATCTCACTGACCCTCCCAAAGGTACAAACTTTCAGAATATACCTACCGAGACTAGGGAGGATGAGATACAGCTACGTTCCAAGATATTTACTATCATGTTTTGTTGGTACATGGAGGACGGACCCACTGACCTTGTTGTACCTACCTTCCCAGTCCTAAAAGTTGACGAGGGAGGGGTGCGAGACATTCGAGCGGTTTGGGATGCAAAGAGAAATGGTTTGAACGCTACCTTGTGGGCCCCAAAGTTCTGCATGCCCACATGCAACGATGCGAAGGATCTGGTTGTCAAGTGGTTGCCCATCCCCGCCGGGCACTACTTTGAGGCGGGATGTCCACCGCAAGATTACACTCAAGACGAGGACCGGTTTATCAAGACCTATCAGTTTGACGAAGACGTTAGTCAGATGTTCCATAACTTCAAGATGCATAAGGAAGAGCGCCATTCACACGGCATCCGTTTCTTCCATACTCGAAATGATGGATCGCTAGAGAAACAATCCTTTTGGCGTTGGTGTGTTCTAAATTTTGGCTGTCTATGCTCCCCGTATGTCTCCTGTCAGGGAGAAGAGAGGATCATGGAATTGTGCATGGGTGACCCTGGAGATCGGTCAAACCTTTTCCAATGGGACCGAACGTTACTCAACCTACCTTTTTCATTGCCTTTTGACCCTTCTATGCCCAGAGTCATACTTCTACGAAAGGACGGCGAGATGGCCACTCGCAAGGTGGTTTTTGTTGATGACATCCATGGGGTTGGTCGAGGACGCTCACCTGACATGTTGATCATGGCTCAACGACGCCTAGCTCAACTTATGAACTACTATGGAAATCAAGCGTCCCCCACAAAGCGAAGACCCCCAAGCCTCCTTCCAGGCGCATGGATTGGGTTCATCATCCATTGCAATCTCCCGTTCCCTATGGCGTCTACCACGGGCAAGAAATGGACCAAAGCAAAGAAGATGCTCAATTGGGTTTGGGAACAGTGTGACATACCCTCCCCGTGCACAGACCCACAAGGCTACGTGATGCAACAAGGCAAAGATTGGGATGTACAACTAGACACAGTCGAACTTTGACGCGTGGCTGGTTTGTGGGTACACATCACTGAGGTTTATGACGAAGGCAGATGCTTCTTGAAGGGTTTTTTTAATGCCATTGAAGCTTTTCGTGGAGACAGGGATACTGACGGCTGGAGGCTGCTTGAATCGATGGACGCCGCAAAGGAACTTGAGGACTTAGCTCAGGTTGAGGGCGACGATGTAGTGCGCAAGATTGCGGCCGCCGATTACCCTGCCTTCACTAAAGCAACCCCTGAACTTGTCTCACATGTCTCAGCCCTGTTTAGATTATTCCAGGGCGATGAACCTCGTAAAGTGTTTCTCAGGCCAACTGATGCACACAAGATAAGATACATGGTGGCAGATGCCTCGGCTGAAGGATTTGCTGCTGCTGTCCAATTTCCTGAGATGACTGTGGAAGAACGTGATGGGCTGTGGACCACGTCTTTCTCAAAGAAGCCCTCAAATACAAGAGAAGCTACCAACATTGGAAACCATCTGCTCAAGGATATCAATGATGGGATTCATGATGGATGTGAGGTTTGGGTAGGCACCGATAACGCTGTCTGGTCAGCTGTGTTCAACAAGGGACTCTCCACATCAAAAGAGCTCTTCGAACTAGTCGTCGAGATTAAGCTTGCCGCCTTCGCACACAATGTTTTCCTGCACTGCTTCCACATCTCGGGCAAAAGGATGATCGCTACAGGCGTCGATGGACTCTCTCGTGGCGATCGGGATTCTGGCGTGACACTGGGATATGATATTCGGGACTATATCCCTCTTCATGTGTCGGCATTTGACTATCTGAACAACTCTCTACGGACTTGGTTGGAAGATTGGATGGGTGTGGATTTCAAGGAGCCACTCCAGCCTAAGGAGTGGTTCATTCAAGGCCAACTACCTGGGATTCACGTGTGGGCACCACCACCTGCTGCGGCGTTGATAGCACTCAAAGAATTGGCCAGGGCCCGACACAAACGCCCTCACCATCTTACTCACGTGATATTGATCTCACGTCTTTTGTACCAGGAGGAATGGCGCAAGAGGTTTGAAAAGGAAGTAGATATTTGGTTTGCTTTGCAACCTGGTGAATTTTGGCCTCACTCTGCCTTTGAACCTTTAATGGTTGGCATCTCATTTCCACTTTACAGGTCATACCCCTGGTTACTGCGGCTCGAACAAGACAAAGTGGTGGGAATTGGCCGTTCCTTGTCTACGCTGTCAAAGGAGAGTAACCTACCAATCGGGAATTACCTGCGCAAATTATGGTGCAACCCAAGGTCGCTTCCAAAAGTGTGATGGGGCATGGTGTGCTCACTGCTTTGTCCCCTCCCCACTCGACCCTAATATTGTCAAGCTCCCACAGGACTTCACAGGGGCTACTATTGAAGAGATGGGTGAGGAGGAACGTTTCATGAAGGCCAGACCAGGTGATCACTTAGCTACGTCATTTCAATGTCCAAACTGCCAGAGCCAGAATATTCGTGGAAGAGACCTACGTACTGTCTTCATGGCAGATGCATGCTTTGAATCGTTATGCATCCGCGCTACCCTTGATGCATTTTGGTCAAGGGCCAAGAAGACAGTTGGAGACCATATACGAGAGGCCAGATTTATGGCGAGGTACGGCGCGGCGCTGGGGTTTATACCCATGCCACCATTAGGACCCTTCAGGCTAGGGCAACATAATGGGATGCTTCAAGCAGTCCTGCTTGAGATGAGGTTATTGGAACCTGGAAGGAAGAAGGATCAACTTACCATTATGTTTGGCACTGGTAGGCAGATTAGGGCCACCACTACTATCCTCTGGGAGGCATCCCCTTTGAGCGGCTCTGACATAACATTCTCAAGTGGCCGATTTCAGGGCAGATATGTTGCGACCCTCTGTCCTAGCGAAGGAAGATGGTACCAGCACTTCAGCCTAGGATGCAGTGTCCGTATGGGGGACGTCGTTACTCAAGACCGAGCATACACTATTGGAGTCGTGCTTGCCATGATCGAATTATTTGAAGAGAGATTTGAAGAGCTCGGATATAATATGCCACTAAGAGAGATGGAAGCGATAATGTTCTTTATCACATCATGCTTTGGCGGCTTCAGAGGCTACGAGACAGTTTGGACTGATTTGGCAGCTTTGCGGTATGATTTGGATTATTGTGAACAAACAGATGACGAGTCAGCAGTTGCTTGGCCAGTCACTGGTCGTTTCAAGAATGAGCACGGAGTTTGGGGACATTATTACATCCCTATTGCAGGCATTACAGGCTCAGGTGTTTTATTTTTCGAGTGGACTCAGCGTTTTGTCAGGAGATTAGAAAAGGCAGGACGAATTGATGGTTGGGCATTTCGTAAGGACGACGGCAAGACCCGTGCCCTCGCTTCAGATTATCAAGAGTATATCCACACAAAACTTGAACATTTGCAAAAGACTACTAACCTCATTGATCCCCAGTGTAACATTAGGGAGGATTATGGAAACCAACGTTCATCGCGTCGGTTCTTTGACACCGAATGCATAAACAAGAAGGTCTCGAAGATTGACATTGAGTTTCAATGTAGGTGGTCTAGTGACAGGGCGGCAGGTGGTCGTACAGTTCATCGAAGTATGGTGCACACCTACGCCGAAGTCAGGAATATGGAAGAAACACTCGTTAGACCCTCAAAGGTCATCTGAAGTGCCCCTCGAGTTGACACACCCAGGTCCAGTGGCTGTTCGTCATAGGGGGACACATGAGTGTTGGGATATCAGGGATATGGTTAAAAAGAAAAGGTGGCAAGGTACCTGCCTGTCTCTGTTAGGGGGGTACCACCAAGACAGATTTGCAGGTTTGATTTAGGAGTCAGCTCCAAGACTGGCTTTGATCTGACTTTGTGTTAAATTCCAGTGATGATCAAGCTCAACCAAGGTTTGACCTGTTCAAGTCTGTTACGACTACATTCTGCAAGTCGTGAATTTCGAGGTGCAGGGCCGATGCCCCGACACACACTTTTACCATATATACAGTTTGCATAATAGATATAAGCTTAGACTTAGTTAGCTACATGGCAACCCTTTTCTATGATGACGTCACCGTTCGTATTAACCGCAATGTAACATCACCCCACGTAAGTCACATAATTAACCAAACGTGAATTATCATTGACGTGTTGTGACTTATCGCACGTCAGTGAAAATTCGAAGAAATATCTTTCCGAATATCTTTTCGCACCACAAAATCTGACTCGAAAAAAAGGTGGGAGTACAAAATCTTAGCAATCTTGAAGGGCCGATTTACTGATTTTGGAGAGAAAGTAGGCTTCAAGCAAAGCCACTCGACTATTCGGACTAAATCTGACGCGAAAAAATGGCGGGAGTACAAAATCTTAGCAATCTTGAAGGGCCGATTTGGCAATTTTGGCAAAAAAGTAGGCTTCAAGCAAAGCCACTTGTCTATTCGGACAAATTACGTGGATTCTACGTGGGAATAGTATTAACGGCCAACTTTGGTCCAAAGTCAATCTTTGGTCCAATGTAATTTTTCACCCGTAGTCCACGAGCCTTCTGTACACAACAGAAAAACAGACTGGTTGCCCCAGAGGTCTATGAGGCATGATAACACTTGCCTTGGGTCTTAAACCAAAAGGTATTACCACCCAAACTTAGGGTTGGGGTTAGGGTCAGGGACCATTCCTGTGAGTTAATATTGAATGCCTATTTTGGCTCTAATGTATATATTCATACTACTGTAGAATGTACATAAATCCTGGTGATATGATTGAATATATATAATGCTCAACATAAGCAGATTAGTATTTAAAAAATTAGGTAGGTACCAAAATGATCAATTCAGATTTATCTATGAAAGGAATAATTACTGGATTAGATAAAAAGACCTTTTCTTGTGGACCTTCTAATCACTTGAAAGTGTTTATCTTTCCATTGGCCAGATTGCGTAAAAAAGGACTCTAATGTGTAGAATGATAGATATTAGGACCATATATTGGTTATGAGCCAAAGGTAGCTAGTGTGTAGCATTCTACATATTGTATGATGGGGGCTAAGTAGATCTGGATGACAAAATCCAATTCCAATTTACCATATACCACTATGTTTGGAATATTTTAAAGCCATTAAGATCCAGCTTGATCATGTGTATCTACTTCAGTATCTCCATAACCTCACATTCCTTTCTCCCACGAAAGCACATCATATTGTTTAACAATGAGCAACATGAGGTGTGTTATTAATAAGTCACAATAAGTAGCTTATCGACAAGCCACAATGAGTAGCTTAACAATAAGTGATATGACCTGTATCTTATCATGAAAATATTAATTTTGTACAACTCTCAATACGACCAATAGTATTGTAGTGTAAGTCAGCATGCTGCAAGTAGATAATGTGTAGGCAGAACAAAAACTTAGAAAAAAATGCCAAGAGGAGACAGGCTGATCTGTTTCACAGAAATGTGGATATGTGTACTTCACCCTATAAATTACATGCTAAGATAATAATTTAGGGTTGCACAGAGTACCTTTAACAGGAATAGAGGTAAGTGGTTCTAGCGCGCTCAATCTCATCCAAATCCCAAAACTCCCACTTACCTTACATATGTAGGAA
>JAZGVQ010000281.1:0-10614 GCA_037356215.1 Thalassiosira gravida | reverse complement strand
CCTAGTAGCTAGGAATAGTACTAGGCTGACATCTAATAATGCCAGCTGTCCACGCGCTCATTATGCACTTGCTGGGTGCTTGCCACTTGGTCCTTGAGCTACTATTATATGTACGAGCTCTCACAAGCTCCCTTTTAGGTCACTCTGTCTCTATTTAAACGGTCCCCACAGGGGATATTCTGTCACCTCCAAGCCAACATGTTAGACATTGTCCAACTACTCAGTAATCCCAAAGAGTCCTACCCAATGTCCCTTGCTTCTTTGAGTAGGGCATCAACTTTGTCAATGGGTCTGCAAGATTGTATGCGGTGTCTTCCTTTCCAACTCTCAAAATCCCAGCAGCAACAGCCTCCCTAACAACATGATAGTTGATGGAGTTATGCTTCTTGTTCAAAGTTGACTCTAGGATGTTCACGTTCTTGACAACGCCTTGGTTGTTGCAATAAACATTTGTGGGCCCTAAAAGAGGTACACCAATTGACTTTAGCTTTAATCTCAACTCTACAATCAAATCCCTCAATATTCTCAATGCTACTAACTTGGATCCAAATGTGCTCAATTTGACTGTATTCTGTCTCTTACTGTATGACTTGATCAATGTATTATTTGCAAATAGCATGATACCAGTGTGTGATCTCTGTATCACAGTGTTGCTGGTGTGATCAGTGTCCTCAAAACATGTAGTGTCCACATGTCTACCTAGTGGCTGTGGCATTCTTGGAGGGTCTTCTTCAAATAGGTCCCCATAGAACTGTACCCAATCAACATTAATATTAAAAGTATTCTCATCAACATCAGGATAGTGTGGATCCATCACAAGTCTCTTCTTCGGATTCTTAGACAGATAATGGAATATGAGGTATAATGCCTCCAAGTGTCCCTCTTGAGGACACGCTTGATATTGTGACAACAGTGCCACCTCAATTTGTATATCGATTCTTCGTAGCTTGATTACCCACCTCAAAATGCCAATGAGCTGCTGGAATCTTGAAATATGATCAGCGTCACATTCATCAGTGATGTCCTGCTCAGCCTTATACACAGCTGGCAGAGGTTGTTTATGTTGCCTTGCACCAGATTTTAGTTCCCTTCCATCCTCTGCGAGTGACTCTTTGACAGTGTCTACCGCAGATTTAACATACAAGCAACTGGTCAGACTCCACGTCAAGGTTACATCAGGGAGCATAAACTCCTCAATGTCCCCACCCAAATAAACTTTTGGCTGTCCATACTCGTCATTCTTTAAATCAAATCTTTTTCCTAGCATTTCCATTATGGTTTTCTGTTGAATATTATCTGAACTGAAATATGTCGTTTTTTGGTAGAGAGACACAGTAATTTCTAGTCAAAATGATGATTTTGTTGATGGTGTATTTTGATATCAGTGTTTTATGAGAGATATTATCTCTACTTTCTAAACATAGGAATAGCATCAAACATATTGTTCCCACGCATGTAAAACCTTCCCTACACACCATGAGAGCGTAACAGGTCAATTATGACTTGTGACACTATGAGTGTTGTATGTATCATTCCCACTCGATATTATATAGAATTCTATTGATATAGATAGAGTCTGTAAATATCGTAAGATAGAGTCTCCATTGTCATCTTTTCAGGTAACGACTGCATCATGACTCATCTTAGTCATGGCAATGCTTACCTAAATGTATCGCTAAGATACCTTTTGACAAGCACATGCTGTAGTCACAAACAACGTCCAACCGAAACGCATCAAGGCAATGGATATGCATTTCCATTGGTTACGTGACCGCGCGGTGCAAAAACAATTTAGATATTTTTGGCATCGCAGATCCAGCAACAAAGGGGATTATTTTACCAAACATTTTGCAGGCTCACATCACCAACACACGAGACCCGAGATTCTGACGCCACCTACCCAGCTAGAAGACTTAAGACACAGGAAGAGGCACACCAAAAATGTGTACGAAATTGCACAGGCCATTTTCGTAACTGCCAGAAGTAATCTTCCCGCCACGAGGGTGTGTTAGGTTTGGGATCACGAGCCTAATGGGAATAGGAGTATCACGATTAGACTCGCTAAATCCTAGCAATATGGCGGGAAGAGAACATCCACCTGCTGACCGTTGGTGCCAGATTATAGGCACAATGGACAGCAAATGACCATCTATCAATAGCTACCCATAATTTAGATATTGACCTTGTTACCATGGATAGCAATATGTTAGGTCTAGCACACCATCCTGGTCATAGTTCAAACTGAAGCCACCCAACTACTTTACTCTTGAGTCAACTATCACATGGCTTTGCCATTGTTATTATCTTGGTCATCTTTCTTAATAATTCATAACCCTAGTCGTGACCACAACTTCTTATCCATGTTCTGCAGAACTCCAGCCCCTATTTCAACCAGATGGCCATTTGTCAACTATCAATCAAGTTAGCTATTGCATTACCTCATTTTCCAGTTAGAAGTATCATATACGCCAATCATTTTCAATGAACACTTGACTTTCTCAATCAAGCGATGATATATGTGATACCCAGTCAATATTATCAATTGTGTCTATTGTTGAGCTCCTCCTTCCCACTATCTAACCACCTCACACACAAGTAGAGACAGCATTGTGATGTACCTCCAATAAATGAGTCAACAACAAGGCTAGTACCAGTAACTACCCATTCATCTTCAATTGAGGCAATTGAGGCAATTGCTCTGTAACTCCTTTGCAACTTTGCATCATTATCCCTATCACTATCATATTGATGCTACCATCCTATGCAACATCCAACTTGTCTCCAAACAAGTCAGATATTCCATAGTGCCATTGTATGTACCAACCAGCACTGCTATACCATGATTGTCATTGTCACTGTGGTTGGTACAATATATGGTTACAAGACAACATCATTGTTACCCGCCCCTCTATTGTAGCAAAGCCAATTAGCTATTGATACAATTTTTACATTGAACCAATTCAGTCATCCTACTACCTAGTCATCTATCCAGAATGGCAGTGCTGTTGTCAGCACCATGACCTGTCTTTCCACAATCTTGATGCAATAAAAACACCCTCATTTACATTGAGTACAATTATAGCTAGCAACCCAGCCACTAAGCCCTAGCAATGTATATGTGTGTTTGATTCCTTTATACTTGCAATGCACACCAACCAATTTCTCAATCAAGCCACAGATTCAACTGCTCATTGAGTCCGACCATTACTTAATCATAAATAGCACCATGAGGCTCTGTGGAGTGATATGTGTGTTGGTTTGCCATAAAATAGTATTCTCTACAATAGCGGAAACACAAAAGGCCCTGGTACTTCATTTTGAATGTTCCCCACATGTGTATTTATTGGGGCTTGGAATCAGCAAAGATTGATCCAACAAAGGTAAGCAAAATACCAAGAATGATGAGATGTATTCCCAAATCCTGGATATTAGACCAATAACCTGCCTTCGTTGGAGCTTTATGCATCATCACTACTTCATGTCATATCTATGCCCAATTAAGGGAGGGATCAGTAGGTAGCAATAAATGCAATGGCATTTTTCTGAATAGAAGCATTGTAAATGGAAACACATGAGAGGAAAAACAAATCAACTGTGCCAATATAGGGGGGTCAACTAAAAAAGAAGCAACAAGATGGATCATACTTGTTCCAAATCTGTTTACAATTATTCTACTTGTCTTTATCCTTCCCATTTTTATGTGTGCCAGATTATGTGAACACACGCAAACTCCACAGTAGACACGACTCCCCTTTTTCATAGTACTAACCAAATCCAACGCTTATTTCATTCCCTCACAAGACCCTCCAAATAATAGTTCAAATCGGAAGGAGTAGATATTCACACCATTCGATAATCTCTATCTAGACTCCATCGCGTTCCAAATCAGCCCAAGCCCCTTCGACAATGACAGCTGCGATAGAAAAAGTTCATGCATCAGAGGAATTATCCAGTTAACGGCATTTCAGATATTTGGATGACTTACCGATGTCGTGAATGGTCTTGGCCTTCATTAAATCTGCCGATGTTACAGAAAGAGGGTTATTCTTGGTCGAGAAGGCAGAGTTGAGCATCCCAACAATCACAGGAATGCCAACAGAGGCAAGCCCAACCTCATCCAAGGTGGAATCTATCTCAGGCTCGATTCCGGTCATTTTTTCAACGAGACTGCACAAAGTTCCAGCAACATCTGCGAAAGAAGAGAACGCCGATGAACTCAAATTAGACAAAATATCGAACACATCGTCCATGGTTAACACCGAAAGCAAATGATCTAACTCACCGACCTTCTCTTCACCTTCATCGTCCACGAAGAGTCTAATGGCCTGTTTCGCGATACTTTTTACCATCGGGGCGAACGTGCTGTCCATGAAGTCCGAAAAGGCTACAACAACTGTAATGACGAGGAAATATTCATACCATTGGACAGGGCAAGGGCCCGGGCTGAATCAGTGTCAAGGAAACGTAAGGCAATGCCGAAGCCAAGGAAGAATATAAGTGGTAGTGCTCGAAATTCTAAAAATGGACCAATATGAGCCTTACCTAAACCAGTAGAAGGACTTTCTATATTGCCACCAATTCCAAAACTGGAGCAGTTCGCAGAATGAGCGAGCGGGTATCGAAACAGTGTGTTTTAGCTGACAAACTCGGCATTTGAGCCAATGACAAGAAACCTTTCACCATAATGTTACTCACCTCGCCAGGTCTAGTTGCCGCAAAGTACCATTGTCCAATCATCTGATGGAAAAGGAAACAGTTATAGCTGGTTGGGCTCAACGTATTGACAAGGAATTCACCACGTAGGATCGATGCAGTATACCCTTCGCCTGTTAGAGAATAGTTGGTAGTTCAGTTCGAATCCAATGGTAAACTAATGTGCACTCAAATCATAAGCAGTAAATTAATGCAGTAATAATTCACCTGTGCTCATTGCAAAGATCCAAAGAGTTGTTAACGGGCACATGATTCTGCCAGCAAGGTTGTCCCAGAGGCAACCGACAGTAGAAGAATCACCAATATAATCAGCGTCACTAGGCCTGTCAAAATAATAGATACATTCGTGGTTAGATAAGGTGATGATAACTAGAAAGCTGGGCGTTGCCACCTTGGTTGCCTCACCTGAACCATCTGGTCTGCTCGGGATCGTCATACTTCGGTTGATAGATGAGAGTGATGCTAAGTGCAATTTGGATGAGCGTACACGCATCTTGTGTCCAGTGTTTGCAAGCAAATAATGTATTAAATATGCTTGTGAAAATGTGTAATTGCTGAAACACCACAAATCAGATCACTCACCTGCCACGTACCCCCAGATCCAAGCATTGTGGCGCTCTGCAGGTCTGTAGGCATCATAAATGAATGCAAGGACGCCACCTATTATGAAGTAAATAGTCCAGAATGGAGGAAACAAGTAGAAAGATAAAATAACAGCATTGTACACCACTGGGTCCGAACCATATGCATTGTCGTATTCATCTGGGTCTTCTACTGCCTCGCCTGTTTCGGAATTATAATGGTTGTACGATGGACCATTCTTCATAGCCACCCAAGATGCAACCAAGATGACAGCATTAAGTCCTTGCAGCCCAAGCATGATCTTGATCTGATGTTGTAATGTAATGCAAAACGAGGCGAGAGATTAGCGAATTGATTGGTTTGAAAATAAATAACATAAATAGAGATGATGGATGATGCTGTGTTAGTAAAACACCAAGCGCATCAAACAAGATTATATGGTACAAATATAAAATAGGTGCTACAGCTCTCACCAAGAATCTAGTTTGTTTCCTCTTCGTAAGAAAATAGTTATACGTTGCAGGGAAAATTGCAAGGCACTGGTAATACATGCTGGAGAACCAGAGGTAATACCCTTGGAGATTCAATCGAGATCAAACAGATAAGTAAGCGCAACAAGAAATATGAAGCAATATCACAGCACCGAAAACTGACCCATAAACCAACTAAGCGGCCACATCGGAGTAACGGCTACGCCGAAGATGTATGATATGATGGTAAGGATCAAGCTTCCCCACCAGCTTGTCTTGGTCGCAGGAGTTCCCTCGCAAAAGAAACCACGGGATTTGTCATCTGGCTGACCATCCCAATGGAATTCTAGATTGAGGCATCATATTATTACCAGGTTTGATAAATATAAGTTAGAAATCGCTGATCAATCAACATCTTCAAAATCAAAAGTGTCAGACTGCATGCTCACCTGGATCGAATGTCGAAGGACGACAGACTACCAACAAATTGATCAACCCCAAAAAAAGAGCCATAGTGTACATGGGATACATGTTCCCAATACGCGCCAAGAAATAAGAGAATTTCTTCTTGATAGAAGGGTTCATAGGAGATGCCATACTGAAGCCACCCAAAGTGAAGAAGCAATGGACATGCCACGGCCATCCTCGAAGGTTGTCAAAATTCCCCCACGATGTATTGGAACCAATATGCATGAACATAACATAGCACGCAAGGACAAAACGGAATCCATTAATAACTCCCCAGTCGATTCTGGCCTTTATCTCTCTGCTAATTGGCGCTTCGATTTCTTCATCCACGCCAATCCCAAGTTTATCGGCCAATCCAACACGAATGTACTTATTGGTCTTGGTCTTTGGGAGGTCTTCCTCGTCCCCAAACCACCATTTGGAAGGCCATTTTAGAGGAGCAAATTTCTTGTCTTTCATCCATTTCCGAAAACTCTTGCGCGCTTCGGCTTCACTGATATTTCCTCTCGCAGCATCAGTTAAGACAACCGCACAACCCACTTCCTCTCCGTAAACCTTTGATGGGATGGAGAAACACACGGATAATTTCAACCAAGGATGATCCAAAAGAGTCTCCTCAACCTGGAATCCAATTGAAAAAGATAACATGTGGTGTCAGTGAGAGAAAATTGCTATTGTCAACGTAGTATAAACCAATTGGCGCAATAACTCACTTCATATGGAGAGACTTGCTCTCCGCCCTTCTTGATAAGTTCTTTTGCGCGGCCTTTCGGGACCAAGAAGCCTTCCTTGTCAAGAACGCCAACGTCACCAGTCAAAAAATAACGACTTTTCCCAGGAGATCTATCACTCGGGTCATCAGGCATGGTCAACAAGAAATAATTCTTGGCATCGGCTTCTGGATTCTCTAGGTAGCTTTGCATAACGGTGTCTCCAGAAATGGCAATCTCACCTAGAGTCATTGTTCAAAATATGAAATTATTTAGAATATGAGCCACGATGATAATGACAAACACGACTATAGTACATTATCGACCCTACCTTCCATTCCATAAGGTTGAGGGCGAAAATGAGACCGGCTGACAATGGCTAAAGACGCTGCAACAGGTACACCAACTGATCCTGGCTTATCAGTTATAGTATCTCCTTTGCCAGCAGGTGGCTGGGTGATGGGCATCTGGGCATTTGCAAGTCAAGGGAAGTTTGAGCAAAGCAGCCATCCAAAAAGGGGAAAACGAGTACGGCAAAGGTATTTGGCACTTACCTGCTCACTCATCGAATAAGAAGGGTAGATGGGCAATCCACCATAGGCTTTCGCGAGAGCTGTCGCATCTGGAGGAAGAAGTGCCGCTGCACCCGAACGAATCATCCTCAAGGAATGCCCCTTCTCCCATGCTCCATTCTTAATCCCATACCCCACAAATTTCGGTTCATCCTTTGTGTACTCCTTCAAGAAGGCCACTGTGGCATTGTGGATAGTAGGGACGCTCGAATACCACGTGGGCTGTGGATTTGACACCGCAAGCGCGTCCACCATACGACTGGGATCGAATGGCTTTCCATCACAGCAAATAGACCCACCCGAGGCAAGAGTGCACATAACAGATGCTGATATGCCACCTATGTGAAAAAGCGGCATGACTGAATAGCAAACATCGTCATCGTTCAACTGCATACTGGCCGCAATAATGGCACCATTGTTCACTAATGTGTCTTGCTTCAGAGGCACACCCTTTGGGCGTGCAGTGGTGCCCGATGTTCGTAGGAGGAGACAGTCTCCGTCGGGGAGATTTGATAGCTCGGGTGTAGACGAGAAATTTGGAACCTGTTTGCTCGTGAACTGAAATATACCAGGCATATCATCGCCGATAATCTTCGCGTAGTGTAGAATGCCGTACCCATCTGCGGCATACTTTTTGAACGCCTTCTCAACACCGGGGGAGTCCACTCCTTCGAATAAGATGAGATGCTTAGCATGAAATTGATCGAGCGCATCAAGAACGTCAGGTTCCGTCATTCCTGCGTGCCACAAAGTTTTTGATGAGCGATTTTTGGCAATTTGATTTGTAACATCTATTCAAATGAATCTCACCAGGAGCCAAAGGAGCCGTTGTCGTCTGTGCGCCCATAGACAGAAATGCCATTGCCGCGGCGGCACCACCTCCAGGAGGCGCACCGTACGCTACGACATCTCCAACATTCACGCCAAGTCGCCTCAAATCGCCCTCTCCGCCCTGAATGAATTCCAATACCTCGCCATATGTAGTAGCAATATTTCGTGTATCCCGTGCATTGAACAAGAAAGGCTTGTCCTCCGGCTGCGCCTTCAAACATTGAATGATGGTAGCGCCATGTTTTCCCGAAGGTAGGAGCTCGTTCTTGAGTTGAACACGTGCTACTTGTAAGTGAGTCTGTACTGCAATCGATGTCACAGGATTGACTTGTCTGAAGTCGGCGAGTTCTTGAGAGATAGTAAGGTCCGAGCGATTAAAGACTCTCTTGATGGCCGAATGGAGTTCCTTATCAGATCGTGTATCGCTGCCAACAGAATGGCCTCCAGGGAGGTACATTCTATATTAGTACGCATTGTGGCAATGTTGGAATCGATCAGCATATATATATGAGACTTGATCAACAAAAGCGAACAATAACATAATGAAGAGATGATCAAGTGAGATAACTGACTTACACCTTGGCTCCCATAAAAAGACTTGCCAACGACTCGCTATTGGTCTTCATTGGGTCCTCAATACCAATTATATGAAGAGACTTAGTTTTGACCAGGTTGGACCATCCATTCTTCTCACTGGTGTCGTTCCCAACAAGGACGCTACATGTGATAGAATCCAACCCTTGCATGGCAGAAAGACCAGCACAAGCACAAATGATAAACTTAAATGGTGCTTCTTCAATTACAATTGGGTCAGGTTGCAATGCCCTCATAGAGAATTGCATTAGCGACGAGAATCTACTGGACGCACGTCGATTTGAAGATTGAGCACGAAACGCCGCTCGTCGGTCGCTACCATGACGGACTTGTCCTAGACCGCTATCGCGACGAGTCAGTAAGGCTCTACTGCTTCCCATGATGGTGGTCTCGCGGACGAGATTGCGCGTACTGCGGTGGGTGGTCATGGACGATTTGTCTATAGCCTCTCGAAGCTTGTAGTCATCGGCAACATTCGCAGCGAGAGTGGCGATGAGTCCTCCTGTATTTGGTAGTGAGATTGTTTAGATATATTAGAGATGTGTGAACATGGGTGGGAGTTGGTAGATAGATATACATTACTGAACAAGAAAGAGCATGGTGCCTAATACACAAGCTCTCGCTCACCGTGAGAGAATCCATACACTCCATCAAACGGTCCAAACGTATTCACCATATTGATAACTTTCCCCACACCTTTCACGATGCTCTTATTCATCGTCTTCTCGTCACTGTTGTCGATCCACGAATAGAACGGACCATGTACCAAACCCGCTAAAGCCTCGTCTCCCTCTTCTTCTTCGATGTCTCCATGTAGGAAATAAATGTCATAGTGCTCATCCCTGTGAAATCAATAAGTAAAAGTTTAATATAAATACAATGTTGTCCCTCTATGATAAAGTACTCTACTAAGTTTGAGACGGCGAGAGAAAGAGGGATTGCGAACTCACGATATGTGTAGGTTTTCGAGTTGAAGCTGGGTCACAGCGTTGTTGGACTTAGCGCCGCATAGAGCGAGGATTTTGAGACGAGTGTGTACACGCTCTGTTTCGGTGGATGCAGACACTTCGTGTCCATTGTCGCGCTGCGTTGAAATGTTGATGTTGCTCATGATGTTGTACAATGGTGATGAGGTTTTCGACGAGTAGCGAATCCTCCAAATGAAATATTGTGATCATTGCTAGTGGCTGTATCTAGCATGTGCTATTGGATGTCCCTTGGGCAAGACCTTCAGGTTGCGAGGCTGTGACCATGCTTTGACGTTAGAAAGTGCGTGGTGGTGGCGTGCACTCCACTGCGTGGTGGTGGCGTGCACTCCACACACGTTAGAACATAGGAGTATGTAACACTGTTGGCGCCGGGGTTCGGCGAAATGGCTACTTCTAGTCCTTTGGGACTTGTGTAGAGAACCTTTCTCGGTTGCAAAAGGCGAAAGCTAGTGCAACATCGTACTCGAGGTACTGTATGAGTACGGGTTTAAGTAGGTACACCCATGTCGCGACCCCAAAATCACGCTGATATGACATACAGTACCGACGCAGTATCAGTAAAGTAGGTAAATAATCGTGACATTTCATCTACTTACTGTCCACTTGGTATGAAACATACACTTTTCCGGGATTAGATTTATCATTAAGGCTTCATCAGATATGGTGAAGACAAGGAATAAGTTTT
>JAZGVQ010000280.1:0-10743 GCA_037356215.1 Thalassiosira gravida | reverse complement strand
GTCCTAATTGTTCTGAAACCTTCCTCTTCATTTTCGTACAATTCTCCCTGGAATCCAACTTCCATGTTTCGGACCTCACTCGCACCGTCCACATCACGAAACATTTGAATAAATTGGATCTCCGGCTTACAGTAAGCCACATCCAACTCCGAATCACCAGGTGCTGCCCATAATTGAAGGCGTCCCCACTTGGGATACAACTCCGTCGGGCGTAAGCGCGCCGAGTGCTCTACGACCATGGCCCATTGTCTTGCGATACATTTTTCAACGGGGATGTCTAGGCGTTTGCGAAAATGAACGACAACGATCATGAGAAAATGATGGGGCACTTTCCATTAAACAAAATTACAGATTGGAGTAGCTCTCACCAGATACGCGAGCAACTTTGCCAACGAACCAAAAAGTGTCAGTTTCCGGATCTCTAGCATACACATCGTTCGTGAGATCCTTTCCCGCGATCCCCTTAATAGAAACAAAATTTTCTCTCTGGNGCGATCCCCTTAATAGAAACAAAATTTTCTCTCTGGCGGTTGATATTGAACATGTTGTATTTCATATCCCTTGGCACAGGAGGTCCTCCATCGAATTGCAAGTCATCGTCATCGTCTTCATCAATTAAAAGATCCCATTTGTCTTTCACGAACAAAGAAGTTGTTGAAGTGTAAGCCACACGGCCTTGCTTTGCGACCCTGTACTTTCCATCGGGCAGGTAGGGGGTGCTGAACGAATGCGACAATGCCAAGAGGCATAGGCAAAGGAGTGGGAGGAGGGAAGCCGACGTCATACTGATGGTTTTGTGGAATGAAGGATGTGGACTGATGCGATTAGCATTAACCAAAATTATAAAGCTAATTTGACTGACTTTGACCATAGTTACTTATAAATATTATAAACCTCCACGATAGTAAACTAATAATTCCCCCGTATCCATAGGTATAAAATAGGAAGTCAGAATCGATCAAAAGCACGCCAATTTCCCCCACACTCACACGGGATTGAAAGCCTCCCTCCTCGCGCCTCACGCTTCAATCACGCAAGCCACTCGGATCCCTCGAGGCCGCGCCGTTGTCACGCTGTGCTATCGCTATCATCTCTCCACTGGCACGTTTGGCCACTATTTATTTCCACGGTGAACACCCTCGTCGCAATTTCCACCAGGTAGGAGTAATCCTAAGAACCATAACAGAACAATGAACAGAAAATCTAAATCTTACGACGGTGGGTGCGATGAAAGTCGCGACGCAAAACGTCGGCGCTGGAACGGCGGCAGTAACAACAAAAACAACAACAGCAACAATAAAGCCGCCAAAAACAACGGCGAATCGTCGTCGTCACGCGGAAGAGACCTCGCGGAAAAGACGGGGGGTCGCGATGATGGATACGGCTACTACCCATCGTCTGATTCCGACGACGAAAACTCTGCCAATCATCTTCATAATGCCAATCGCTCTTCCTCCAGCAGCAGCATCAATGGGCTCACCAAATCAACTTCCAAGTCACAACCGCAACGTAGGGCGAGGAAGGAACAGCGACTTGGCATGCGTTCGTTTCGAACCACGAAGAATAGCGACGACATAGTCGATTACGATTCCAATGACGACGGTGAGAAATCAAGCGACGACGGCTATTTACCGACACCGCGAGGATGGACACACCTCCTGAAAAAGGACCCTGGCATAGCCAAAAGTCTCACCAAGAGGGTCAAGACTCCTCGCCCTTCCAGTATTGCGGACGCTTCGAAATCCAGCAACTTCACCCTGTCTTCTGCTCCGAGGGCAGCGAAGGTCAATCAAAAGAGCAACCCATACACCACCACCAATAGCGTCGGGTCGACCGTGGCAAAGACGCCCGCGTCAAAAACTACGAATGCATCGGCTCTGCCATCCACTGCGAGGACGTCACGGACCAAGCCGCGCGCGAATCACCATTTGGTATGCGCGGTATCCGAGAACCTCGCCCGTGAGACATGTGTGGCCTCTATCGACGCGGGCCGTCCTACGTACCTCCACATTACCAAGCAGGGCAACGGGCAGACGTATGCCGAGACTATGTCCCTGTTGCGCATGCTTGGTCCCGACGAGGTGCTGTTGAACGAGGGGAGGAAGAATTCTCAACTGGCCACAAAAATCATGTCATTGTTTGGCCAGGAGGCGATGGATGGGGTGGAGACCATGGTGGCTCCTACCGCTGCCTCGAGGAAGAAGAAAAAGATGGCCAACGCTGCAATGAGAGGTCGTAAATCTCGCTTTACCAATGATCGAGGAGGTGGCGGCAAAGGCGGTGATTCGGCGAACGACGATCTCACCGCCGCCGATCTCTCCAACGGAAGCGCCTGTGAAACTACCACTGTTGTGAAATTTGTCCCCCGCTCCTACTTCGACCAGACCAAGGGCGCCGAGCTACTGCGCAAGCTTGCCCGCGAAGATACCTACGACGCCTCTCTCGTCGAAGAGTACATTCTCCTCTCGTCGTCCTACGCGGTGTTGCAGTATGCCCAGCTCTGCCTTGGCGCGGGATTGACTCGCGGCAGTCTGGCGCTAGATGTAAACGTCGGCGGCAATCACCGCATGAACATCGATCGCGCCACCATGGCGAATTTAGAACTTTTGGTGAATGCCAAGACGGGACGCACAGCCAACAGTTTGGTGGGTACTGTCGACTGTACCAAGACGTCAGTGGGAGGTCGATTGCTGCGTACAAATATCATGGCGCCTCCCACGAGGTTGGACACGATCAACGCCCGTCTCGACCTGGTTGATTCGTTGTTGGAGGACGAGGAATTCTTCTACGTGGTGATGGAACATTTGGAGGATCTGCCAGACGTGGACAAGATGCTGTCGTACGTGGCACTAGCTCCTCGAAGGCGGTGGAATGGCGAGAACGGAGGAAACAATGGAGCGTTGTTTGGTAATACAGAACGGCAGACTGTCACGGCGCGGACAGCGAGCAAGGGTATATCGGCACTGGTTTGCATCAAGAGTACGCTGAGTGTCATTCCAAGTTTTGCACATGTTTTGGATGTACAGCTGAAGGAGCTGGATGGGAGGGAGAACAACCTTCCGTCGGGCGCTGGCGCTGCTGCAAACGGGAGACGTCGGGATGGGAGCGGACAGCCGGAGCGCGAGAAAAGGGAAATGCAGGACGATGACGATGAGTCACGGGGAGACGAATCTACCACTGTGGTTGAGAGCGAGACGTCGCGGAATGAAGACGACTCAAATACTTTCAGTGGCGCAACAGATACTGTCCTTTGTGGTGCTGGAAAAACTACGACGACGCAGGATAGCAGTCTCCAAATTGGCTTGGGATTAAGCTCAACACATAACAACGAAAGCAACATGGCAAGTATGCCTACACATCGGCAATCTCGTCACCAACTGCTGCGAGCTATTCTCATCGCCATGAAGGTGAGTAGATATAATTTCCGCAGCGACTCTCCTCGTCTTTTACATTGAGCTTGCTAAAAAAAAATCCAAATACAACTCCCACATACTTGGAATAAGCAACCGGCGCTCTCCCGCGTCCTTGATGCAGGTAAGATCAGGGTGGTATTTTTATTTGATTATTTCATATTGTTCATATTTTCACTTTGTGGTGACGCAGTTACCGGCATCTTCACCGAAAGCACAACCTACAGCAAAAATAACCACGCCATGCGGCACCAGGAGTGTTTCGCGCTCAAGCCCAATACGGACGGCATGATGGACGTTCTACGCAAGGCATTCCTGGCCAACGTGGACGATATTTACCGTCTTGCTGACGAGTACGCCGAATCCTACGACATATCGGTTCAGGTCAAGGAGACGGCGAGTCGGGGGTATTACCTATCGGTGTCAGCAGACCTCGGGTTGGATCTGCCGCAGATGTTCATACAACCGGTGAAGAATGGGAGGTTCATTCATTGTACGACAGAAGAGGTGAGTTTAATAGCCATTTCGTATTGACTTGTACAGGAACTATTGGTCTTATTCCACTTTCACGGCGTTAGGTTTATAGCTTGAACAGCAGAGCGCATGAGAACGTGCAAGATCTTCTCCTAATGACACACGGACGTATCCAAGAAGTTCTTCAAGTGGCCAGAGACAACTACGACTGCATCGCCTCACTCTCTGATGCGATTGCATTGTTGGATATGTGCCACTGCTTTGCGGACAATGTCGCTAGCAGTCGATCGTCCTGGTGTCGCCCTGTGCTTTCGGATCGTGGCGACCAAAGCCAAGAAGAGGATTTTGGAGGTGGTGGTGGCGGCGCAATTGCCATTCGAAATGGTAGGTATGCCATTGATGTGAGCTCGACGGGGGTGAATTCATTGAATGGCGAGTTTGTCCCAAATGATACGTATTCTTCGGCGCTGCAGAACTTCACCGTTATAACAGGGTAAGAGAAGGCGATGCTGAAATGCTTTGGTATAGACAATTATGTAGGCTTCTCGCTTGTCGGTGCCCAACCTCGCGCGTTCACCTCTGTCTTGTTCATCCGATTACATTAATGCTTCGACCATAACAGAATCAATGGAAGTGGAAAGAGTACGTATTTAAAACAAATTGCTCTCATTGTCATACTTTCTCATTGTGGAAGCTATGTACCGGCCGACGAAGCTCTTCTACCAATCCGAGACCAGATTTGCACTCGAATTGGCACATCGGACGACCAAGAGCATAACATTTCTACGTTTCTATTAGAAATGAAAGAAACTGCATTTATCTGTAACTCCACGACAGACAGATCACTGTTCCTCCTCGACGAACTGGGGAGAGCAACGAGCAACGAAGATGGCGTGGCAGTAGCTTGGTCAGTATCTGAATATCTACTGACGAAACGCGCGATGACCTTCTTCGTCACACATTATCCGCAAATTGCCAAGTTGGCTGAGGTGTATCCTAATGTTCAAAACCAACATCTTGGTTCCCAAATCTCTCCCAGCTCCAATGGAGACTCGAGCAGCATCAACTACACTCATAAAATCATGCCAGGCCCATGCAAATCTGCAGGTGACTACGGTGTAGAAATGGCAGGTGAGTCGATTCTGAAATGCCACGGGACGGTAAGCCTTTAATCTTCCCATCTTATGGTCTACCTTTATTTTCCTCCCTTTCATTGATACAGTAACATGTGGCTGGCCAGAGGACGCGGTCAAGAACGCAAGGAAGATCCGACAGGAAGTGAAACGGAAGATGCCTGGAGAAGATGTCTGCTACAGTGAAAACAGTAAACAGCAACACGAAAAATTCGCGGACAATCGACGCAAATCGCATAATGTGTTGTGTGACATCGCGAAGCACCTTGCAGCAATGAAGGAAGGCGACGGGAGGCTGAGCAAAGATGCAAAAAAGAACTATTTACAGGTGAGCCAGTCCCGCATGACCTATCAATGAGCTATTCTTAGCGTATTAGTGTCGTTAACATTCTAGTACCGCACCATGGCCTGGATTTCACCACCTTCGATAACCTATCAGGAGCTCCGTGATCGGCTTGTCCCAACCAACGATGAATCCTTGGTCCGCACGATTAGATCTTTACTTCTAAATGTAGATGACTCTATTCCAATGATTCCACTCACTCGACCAAAACCTGTGGTGGGCGCCGATGATGCAACGAGGGGTGCAACCGACGGAGACACCGCAATAGCCGAAGAAGGACCAATGCCCAGCCAAATCCAGAGAGAGATCAGTAAAAAAAGTCATTCTACCAAACAACCGATCCAGAAACAAACATCAGCTGCTGCCACGGGTGAGTGGAGTTGCGAGTTCAGCATCAGTAGCAGTGATACATCATCATTGTCGCACATGGTGGATGACGAGGATAAGGAGAACCACCCAACAAAGCCCCAAAAGAATTTACCACTACTAGAAGAACACAGCTTGTCAATAAGCGATCGGGTACAACTTAAGATGCCTCAAGAGAACGAGTGCTTCGCGAATCGCCAAAAAAGTAACAAAGTTTCCCACGCCGCTCCCAAAATGCCAGGAAATGGCGTATCAATTTGTGACCGACCAAAGCCTAGAATTCCTCGAGAGAAGAAGTCCTCCACGAAGCTTCAAATCAAGCAGGGAGCATCCATTACCACCTCCAATGTGGACTTTGTAGAACTCAATGTTCCTGTTCGCGACCGTTCACAATCACAGATGTCTATAAATAAACAACTCAAACACAGTGAAGATGTGAAAGAATTAGTCGTAACGTCTCCTTTGGAAAGCAAGGCTGGGACCCGTGCTTGTGCAAATGGCAACTACGTTCAATCCTCGATGCGCAGAAGAAAAGACTCGTCTGACACGTCCAGTTCTTCATCAAGCTGTTCAAGTGATGGCGACTCTGATAGCAGCAGCGACACAGATAGTTCATCGTCAAGCGACTCATCGTCGTCGTCGTCCTATTCTAGCAGTAGCACGAGCTCTTGAGTTTACCTAGGAGGATCTAAACGATGTTTATGTTGGTGTTGGGCAACGCTTCTCACTTTTTTTGTGGGATAGGTTCTTGGCTATGACGAGTAAATTCATGGTTATTATTCTGATCTCTGAACTAATTTCTATCATCAAAGAGTAGAACAATATCTTAGTGGACATTTGCCTCATCATTTGAAGCTTCAGAAACGCAAGACCCCATTCACAAGAATCTGAAAAAGACAACCACTTGCTTTCCACTTCCATCGTCAACCCCCTGGCCTATGCCAATCACCACGTAACGTTTATCAAATTTACAACGACTGATTCTGTTCAGTCTACATTTAGGTTCTGAACAGTGCCACAGAGTTCTGTCGAGCCCAAGTCTTCCTGTCTGTCTTTTTGGACGCGTGAGTTAAATTAAAGTTTCTTCGTATTATTGGACGTTGACTATCTTTTATTTGTTGTGCAATTTGTAATTTTAAGGACGAGCATGCACGCCCGCATTTCCACCCTTTCTTTGGTTAACTGAGTTGTTGGGTCTTGCTTTTACTTTCCCTTCTTGGCACAAAGTTAACCCTTAAGTGCCCAAGAAAGTCAGTGGGCCGTCATTTGCAAATAAATGCAGAAAAGAATCTGTAGCTGTCCAATTTAGCTGATTTACAGGTATGTAGAACTAGTCAGAGATACAGTAGTAATGTATGCTGGAGGGTCTGTAAGGCGGGTAGGAGGAGGTGTATACAAACAAATGCATAAGCAAAGCTGTTGTTGGCCAATTTGGCGGACTCAGAGTATGTCTCAGGTGATAAGAACATAGTAGCAATGAATTTTGATAGTTGGAACTTGCCTAATTTGGTGTTTTACCAAGACCAGGGTGGGTCTGAATGGGGGTAGGTTGTCCTAGAACATGATTTAGACTATCTGTAAATAAATGCATGAACAAAGCTATTACTGGCTGACTTCGTCAATCACAAGCTTGTCAGAAATGTAGATAGCAGTCATATATTTTTACGGTTGAATTATCACCTGAATTCCATGTTTGACCAAGATTAGGGTGGGTTTAAAAGACAGGTATGGTATTAGAAGAACATTGTTTGTAAATAAATGCATAAATGAAGCTGTTGTTGGTCAAATCATTTGATTCCAAGTATGTAGAATGTGTCTAGGACACAATAGTAATGTATTTTTATGGTTAGATTGTGATCAGAATCCATTTTATGACCAAGATCAGGGTGGGGTTGTCAGAAGGCTAGGACATAACAGGACCATCATTAGACCATCATTTGTAAATGAATGCACAAGCAAAACTGTGATTGGTCCAAGAGAGAAAGAAACAGACACACAAGCTTCATATACTAGCTGTGTGATACAATACCCCAGCATGAACAAACCTAAATCCTCTAAGCGGATATACATTTTATATTATAGTATTGTGCAGGAAACCATATTGAACAATTCTGGCTTATAGTGAATATATCCCTATTATTGTGTATTTTTGTGGAATGTTCTTGAACTGTTTTTTTGTCTGGCCATCTCCTTTGATTTCTAAATATGTCAACTCTTTCATAATTTTGAAACACAAATGTCAGTAATAAAATAATCCCCCTGTCTCCCCAGAAGTGATCATCTTGATCTTGCTCTTTAGCATCTACTTAGTATGTGACTCCAAGATCTCTTCTCCTTTTAATGATGAGATATTCAAAGCCATCAATATGGATTATCTTGATGGCTGCCACTTATGACCTTCTATGGGGTAGTAATTTATTTTGCCAAGATTGATCATGACTCATTTCAAAATATATTAATTTTACAGCATCATATTGAGCAATATCCAACAGGGACAATTTTGTATTCTCTAAACTACCATCACACACCTCATGAGAGCTGTGGGTGGTGTGGATTAGAAAGTGAGACCAACCTTCACATTGTCACCAATTTTGTCTTTGTAAACTACAGAATATTTGGTCATGGTACCCCATGGTTAGACATTCATCCACCTGATGGGGATGAATCTAAGATCTTGACAATAAACATTAAGTATTCCTTCCTAGGTGCCCTTTAATAATGTTGAATCTTATCTAAAAATGAGAGCACCCAACAGTAGAAATGATGGGATTTTGTACACCATTTGAGAAAGATCTAATACAATAATCTGCATTTTCAACCAACTTGTGATGAATGGTGACATAAGGCTCCTATTGTAGGAACTATTCAGGATGAAAATATTATAACTCAAACCCAGTGGTTTGTAAAAGAGTCAGCTCATGACAGAGATGTCAATAAGTTTGATTTCATGTCAATATTTGACATGGATTTTGGGGAAGGATTTTGTTCAGGTAGTTTGTGCACAATGTCAAGATTTGCAAAGAATATGATTGCAATTGGCATGGAAGCATCATGGAATGGATTAGATTGCTATAAAAGTGACATACTGAATATCAGCAGTAGCAGACAAGTAGAAACAAGATGAATCAACTCTCTCATTACAACAAGATAATTGCAAAAATAATGAAGGATAGTACTGGAGTTTATATCAATAAGAACAGTAACTTTCTTATCTATGACATTACCAAGGCTGCTACAAAAAAATCTCAAAATCAAGTGACAGTAAAGATTGTATTGCAAGGAATACTTGTGCTTGTGTCATTTGCAATCATAAGATAGTATCACAAAAAGTTACAAACAAAATAAGGTATTGTCCTGTGATTGCTAGGATTGGAGCAGTTATCTACAAGGCTTTGGAGTACAATGGTGGAGTTTGTAATCTTGTTGTGAGGATTGCTGAATGACTAAATAACACTTCACTCCATAGATATAAAGTGAGAAACTCTAATTATCTAGATGAAATCATAAATGGGCATTGTCTCTGATCCCAGGAGATCCTCAAATGTCATCACCATGGCATTGGTAGGTTGGATATTTGCTGGGACCATGTTATCTTTTGATTTGATACATGCAAACAGATTGTTTGGAATAAGTCATAGCACAAATTACCTAAGATGATACTATAATGGACACTGACAGATTATCTTAGGAGCTAAAGTAATGAGAGAAAATTACAGCAGATGGAAAGGTGAAAGAGATGAAGCTTCTCAATGCAACCAAATGCTTAGTGAGGATCACCACCACATAGATATCAGATGGGAATAATCTATATTTTTCTGACAAACAGAGTCTCAAATCTATTATCTGAGTGTGATTTATTCAAATTATGAAGATGGTTGTCATATCACTTGCTTCATACAGCTTCAAACTCGACAAAACTACCGGAGACAATAAGGCAGAGAATAAGTATTGTTTCAATATGTTTGCCACCGTCACTTCTTAGGAAATATTATTGGGGTCATTTACTTTGAGGAATTTATAGACTGCCACTTCATTTAGAAATTAGACTTGTGAATCTAAATTATGCTATGCATTGAAAGGAATCATTGTAATTATTGGTGGAGAGATGCCACATGGGGTTAAACACTTGTAATATATTTGATAATGGATATCTATTCTTGAAATTTAGAGGAAAGCTCGTGTCCTTGGGGATGGGCTACATGGCTTGGTTGGCCTATTACTCATGAGTATTTTAAGTTGAACTTGTACTTTAAAATGATATTCTTCTCATTAGTTCCGTTCTCTTCCTAAAAATATGTTAACATAGTTAATGTCTATTGTATTGTCTCTCAAATATGACACAGCTCAAGAGCTACTAGCCAATGATCAATTTATTTAACATCATTGATAGACTTTTGGATATCATGAACAGGACAGGATTCTTGAAGGGGAAATGCCCCACTGTCAAGCTCATCAATGGTGAATGACATCATTACATTTCAATATGTTTAATATTTTGATTTCATTTGCAGAGTGGAAGAAAGATAGTGGAGGATTTAATACTCAATACATTACAACATACACACATGAGGACTTACTGTGGATGGTGGTTAGTTTTATTGTGTTTGGGAGTCAACATTTAAAGGACAATGTCAGCTAAGTTGTGGGTCAGGGATATAATGGATCAAATGTCTATATATCTCCCTTCTCAGTAATCAGATATATCAATTCAAATTCTACAATGTAAAAAATATGCAAGGATTATTCTATGTCCTACGCCAGCCTTAGCAGTGTAGCTAATCAATGTGACAAGAGATGCCAGTTGACAATCAACATACTGATCAATCTGGTTCAGCTTGCACGCAAACACTACAAAAATAAAATATGTTACATTTGTATCAGTCAATATTAGAACTTGGTTCTCTACCAGAGTATACTATGACTAGGGCCATACAGATATACACAGTACTTATTAATACCAGGTGCACTGTGCACTATTTGATAGTTGTGATCTGATCTGGATAGGATCTCTCTCTCT
>JAZGVQ010000279.1:0-10623 GCA_037356215.1 Thalassiosira gravida | reverse complement strand
GTTCTATCAAAAATTGTCACAATCTTGCACCAATTCTCTGAACATATGCAAACTCAGACAAAAATATCCTTGGCACGGGGAATGATGTAATCTAAAAGTTGGTGTTGGAAAATTTCTGATTTGCTGTTTTACACAAAAAAAGGTTTATCATACATAACACTCAATTATGGCAGTTTTTGCCAATTTTAGTGACAAAGACGAAGAGATAGCATAGGCTGACCCTATACCATAAAAAAGTTCTTGAAATATCTTTTGAATGGTGTGCATATGGATCTTAAATTTATACCATAGCCCTTAATCTATAGATAAAGGATGAAAAGCTAGAATATTACGGACCGGGCTGAGTAAATCCTTTTGTCCACCTTTGTTTTTCTCTACAAGTGACTCCTCTTGAGATGATGTATTTTATCTTTGCTATTCTTACTGTACCACATAAAGCTGCAAAAAAGGCGGCAATATCTACATTAGTCATTATCCCTGACAACCCATTAATTGAGGAATTCATTCCTGCTCCCACCAAAGTGGATGGCTGGGCCGTGGCCGTTCCATCAGCGCTGCCCTCCCCATGGCCTAACAGTCCCAGGGAATTCATTTGATTTGATTTGAGTCCCTTCATAAATTGATGCAATTCATTCCACCATTGGGCACAGTGACACAATTTGAACATGGATGATAGACGTTGTGAGTACATGGGATGAGGTTGGATGTTGGATAGACGGACATTGTTTATTGTTACTTGCCTTGACAAAATATAGTCTTTGCCCGCCTGCATCCCAATGCGCCCCATTTCCAACATTTGGCCCAGTACATCCTCACCCCAAATTCTGATGAGATCATCCAAAAAATATAATGGAAAATCATCACAAAAACCAACAACAGATGAACAACAATCTTACGGGAATGAAATTAACTGAACCAGGGAAATTATCCTTTAACCCTTATATATCAAAGACTGATACCTTCATTAATGGGAGAATTAAACACATACAAGTTTATGTCTAGGCAGGACATGGTTTACAGAAATAGTTGCACGTCAAAGGTTAATTCCCTGGGGTGCATTTGTATTCACTGATGTATCCTTGCGTGTGTAGGTAAAATCATTATGCCAAGCATCAACCATTTATCTATCTATGGGTAGGGTAGCACATGATAAGATGGTTTGATTTTCTCTGTTATTTTAGGTCACGCGGTACACACAGATGTTTTGTATCTATCCTACCTAGAGTAGGCCATTCAGGTATGGTCACCTCAAATAGTGTGCATAAGTTTCCAAAAAAGTACGCATGGCATAAGTAAGGCCATTTAGTTTTTGTTTCGATGGTGTGAAATGATACAATCTCCCCCTACCCTGTAATTATTGGTGTGGTGGATTTATCTGAAATGGGCACCCAACTTTAACTTGTATTGTACCTATTAAAATGTCATTTGCGGATATTTTGTAAAGGCGTTGGCAGATTTTCACTTCCCGCCACATGTAATGAGTCATCCCGTCATTTAGATTCCCGCCAAATATTAAAAATCTCTCCCGCCAGAACTCTAATTCAGGAAGTTTCATTTTTCAGTGTCACCAAGACACATGATTTGTATATCATTTGTTTCTGCAATTCGGTTCTTGTTTTTAGTTATGTGTGATGTGTGACAAATGTACACATCAAACCTCCCAAGCACACCAAAATCCTTGTGATACACTTTTTCAGATTGGAGTGAGTTCAAAAAATTGAAATCAATACTGTCATCCACTGGTGCCACCACTTCCCTATCATTCTCTACCGTCCTGGACTATGTTGGTGCTGTTAGCCATTGTGATAGTCCTATGGTATAAGGTGGTGATTGTTGTACATTCAGGGTCAGCAATATCTACTCATTCAGCAGTGACAATTTTAGTTCATCCAGCGGCGGATTTCTGTGTGGGTTGTGGAGGCGATGCCATTGTGGTTTGCATTAGCATTGTCATCCCGCTGTTGGTTGGTATTCTTATGCAATATTTGTGATAGTTCTTCATACAGCAGCGGATTTCTGTGTGATTAGCAGAGGTGTTGTCAGTGTGGTTTGTATGGGATTGCTATGCTGCTGTTGGTTTGTATTCTGGTGCAATCTGTAGTGGGAATTCTCTTGCAATTTGCAGTGGGATTTTTTGGTGCTGGCCAGCGGTATTTCTGTACGTTTGATGGTGGTGACTATTGTATGGTTGTTGGTGGAGATTTTCTTGCAATTTGGGGTGGGATTGTTTGCCATTGACAGTAGGAATTCTTGTACGGTATGCGGTAGGAATTCTTGTGTGGTATGCAGAAGTAATTCTTGTGCAGGTGATTATGCTGGGGTTTGCTGTGATAATTCCCCTGTGTTGACAGTGGCAATTCCCAAGCAGTTGGGGGTTACAACTATTGTGATGTTCAATGAAATTTGTCTTCATTTTCATGCTGCTGGGCTCATTGCAATGGCAATGTTGAACAACCAAAATGTGGTGAGTTTGATGGTTCATAAATGAGCACAATCCGGGTGGGTGCATCTTATTACATGTGAATTGCACATTGCTCACACTTTCTTATTTTTCATTTTGATTTAAGATCCTTAGGATTTCAATTGAATGAAAAAATAGCCACAAAATGAAGGCGAGTCCCACTGAGTGATGTGGCTGGTTGCTGGCTCTTCAACATTTTTGGTCTGTTAACTTTGAGGTATTGTCAAGCATCTTATGGGATAGATGGACAACCCATTATGGGTCATGAATCATTTTTGGTTGACCATTGTTCCCATTTCTTTTGTAGAATCTCCACACCACTCACATTTGTGTCCTCTTTTGAATTAGATTATTAGGAAATAAATTTAAGTGCCTCTATTCCAAATATTCCCCCCTCTACTGCCTCAACTCCAACATTATCTACTTCATAACTCACAAATGTTTCATATTATTATCATGTACCTCTTTAGATACATTTGAACACCATGTCAGTAACTTTTTCTGTAGATTTAGTTGGTCTGTTGTGAGGGAACTAAATTAGACAAAGTCATCAGTGGTCCTATCATCTGGGGAGGGTTACTTTGTTTCAGTTCAAGCCTTACATCATAAGGCACTCACTGTTAAAAGGATAAAGGCTCCCCTTATAAACTGAATGTGTCGATTCATTTACAAGGAGATAGGGTATAAGTCTAGATGGAGGTGTGGCCTATGTATTACAGAAAAGTAACCTGCTCTTACCGGTGTGCTGTATTGAGCTTATGGGAGCTCACTTCAATAGCACTGTGTCACATGTGTTGTTTGTCTATGTAATACATCCTTATTTTACAACTATCATTATTAACTATTTGTATTGCCCATGTTCTTATTCAAACAGATTTGTGGTTATTGGAGACTTCTTGGTTGTGTTAGATCTCCAGGAAAGACAGAATATTCTTCTGACCTGCTATCTATCTAACCATAGATGTCAACATAATTCTTGATGACACTGTCAAGTCTGGATCTGTTGTTCTTTCCATAATGGCTAATGGACACTATAGCACCTTCAGGTATCCCAATGGCATGCTGCTTTGTGAAGATGTTGCCAAAGGCAACAGCAACATCATTTGCCTTATTCAAAATAGAAACTACCACAGCACAGATGCTGGTCTCATTGCTCTGTTTGTATCACATTGTGTCCTGTCATATTATACTGGGTTTATACCTTCAAAACTTGTTATTGTGCAAGGTGATCATCATGCAGTAGGCAACCTCAAGTTTATTGTGAATCAATGGAAAATCCATGCAACTTTGAATAATCTCTCTCAATCAATTGCTGAATCAACCTGGAAGGACTTGTTTCATCTTTGTTCAACAAGAAGCCTGAAGAGATTGATGCATGTCCTGGTGAATTGATTTACTTCAACCAAGTCTCTGGTCCCAAGCACCCATGTTGGCTTTCGTTTATATTGGTACTTGAACACATGAATGGGAGTAAGTACTTTTAGTCTGCTCACATTCAAGATAACTGGGGTGGGAAGATGTACATCAATCCAAGTGCAATGGCGGGTATGATATTGTTTGGTTTCCACATCAAACCCTGAAGATGAAGCATAATATCAAAATGTGTGAAAATAGAAAGCATATAATTAATTATTTAGATTTACACAAATGTGTCACATCAGAGCAATAGGAGTTAACTGTATTGATGTGTCTCCATGTATATAAGATGAGCTGAGACATTATTTCCTTCATCCTATCCCATCCCCATGCAATGGTGAATATTATGAATTTGTGTCTATTACAAAGAAGCAGGCAACCATGCTTGACTCACAGACCAAGAACTCTATATATGTTGAAGATTTCCTCTCCATAATGCACACATTATGTGCTCAGAATGGTATAGGTGTGTTATCTTTCTGTCGTTTGGATGAATATTGGGGCAATTACAAGTAAAATGTCTCTATCTTAGATGAACTATTCGCTAATTATAAACCATTTGCACATCAAGACAAGCAAGAATACATATGGAAGCAACGAGTATCAAAACCATTTCTTTGTGGTTTGAAAGTACCACAAGGTATTATGTTTGGTCACTTTTACACCTCCAGGTATGAACATGTACTAGATACACCTGTGCTGTAACTGTTGATCAATTGCTTCTATGGTCATGGATTAACCCGTAACAAGTGTCAGCATTTTTTATCATTCTACATTGTTGGTACTTAACACTGACAGCAATGTAACAAGATAATGGGTCAAACTGACCCACTAATGCATGATTATTCCAACTTCATTAATGCAGACCTATCACTGCTGATATTGGTAAAATCAACATTGAACCTTCTCTCTTACCAGGTTCAGTGGATGTGGATGAGTTCTGGAAAAATTGTGACTACAGTGTTTGAAAAACAATGCAGAACTAACCAGAAGAGGATTGTATTGGTATGAACCAGAACTAGTCCATAATCACAAGGGATTTTTCAAACTGTAGCCACATGGACAATGATTACATCAAAGGATATTATGATGCTGTGATGGCATTCATCAAAGATTACACCCACCCAGAGTTGATATAATACTTCAATAGGTTTGGATCTGTATACCCCATACAGTCTGAAAAAGAACATTTACTGCTACCCACCATGTGTTGCTGGATTCAAATGACATATTCAAAACAATGGATACGTGTACAATACTTTTTGATCATCAAGATCTTGATTGCATATGATTTTTCTTCTGATGTCTTTAAAAATCAAGAAACACAGCTCACATCAACATTTCATGGTGACTTACTCCACCACTTAGCTTTGTGTTCTCTGTGCATTTCTATGGATGAAACAATGATTACAATAGCTTTTCCTACTGATGAAGAGGGTTTATTTGCATGGGGATAATATAACCACAAAAAAACATAGGAAAAAATAGAACTATCTGAAAACTGATATATAGTTCATCATTTTTCTTCTTCTTTTAAGGATTAGTGGCCTTCAACTTGTGAATAGCCTTTCTTTTTGTAGACAGCTTAGGTCCTACACTAACACTACCTGTTGTCAGTGTTGATCCCATCAAATCTATCTGTGCTGTCCTGATTGCATTCAATCGTTTCATAAATGAATCTCTGCATTGTTCACCATTTTTATCAACCATTTTGGATAATTGGAAATAAATATGGCCGTCACTTCATGCATCTATCCCTTGTTTAGGGCACAATGAGAGTTTGGTATCTTGTTCCTCCAACTCAATTGTTTAGGACTGTGATGGAGCAGTATAGTCGGACATATGTTCCAAGATGGATTTTCCACCTACATGCTCCTTTTCTGGAGGCATACCATCCAGTTCAAATTGACATTAGATACATTTGTTGTTGTCATCCATTTTGACCCCTCCAGAATGTGCAGGAAATGATGGTGTTTGACCTTGAGTTGCGCACAAAATGCACCTTTGGATATGTTGCGGAAAATTAGCTACATTTTCTGTCCAATAGGTAACATCACCTCATAAGAATAAACAATTTAAACTTCTCTCAAAATGTCTCATGTCTCTGTCTCTGTGACCAGGTGGATACAAATTGTTATTCAATTTCTTCACTTTTTCCATAGATATAATAAGACCAGGTTGACTGAATTTGTCCCAAATATGCATATACTGGTTCAAAAGTTTAGAGGTCTAACCACAATGATTTCTGTAGCCAACTCTCCATCTGATACTGGCATCGGCATCAATTGGGCACCGTCATAACAGTATGTACATGTGTCAGCATCCATGTTGCAAATTGGAAAACATGAGGCAAGAACAACAAAGTGTATAGTCCCTGTGTTTCTGTCATTCAACACAAACCTCATACGTATGCAAAAATCTAGGGACTGCATACCAAATGGCGTCATATACCATATTTTTGTAACTTGAAAGTGCACCTGTTTTGTCTCCCAAAAGCCTATCATGTATTTTCATTACAACCCCCTTTTCTTAGTTGGAAATTCATCAAAAAATGATCTGCAAAATTAATACACATCCCTTAATCCTCATAACCTGTAGTATCAGATAGCTCATAGTTTTTTCACATAATACTTGCAAACTTCATAACAGAAAACAAGGTAGTTTTGTGGAATACTTATTTTGGTATGTCAATCTATTGTTCATATACTCTGAGAGTCCTACTAGATGCTCATGTGTGTCCTCCGTTTTTCCATACTGTGAAGCATTGTGTTGTTCTTAGACTGGTTGTATTCAGCAGTGGTCTGAAGGTGACTGAACTTGTGAAAAGATTTTCCAATATTATTAGAAGGTTTAGGCCCATGTACAGATTTCATTATACCACAGTGGTACTCTTCATTTCTGCTTGTAGTTCTTTTTAGCATCATAAATATGGAGAAGAATCCCTCAAATAATGTTGGATCGTGAACAAAGAATTACTCAGTAAAAAACTCATGAATCAGTGTCGAAGTATGATGTGATTGGTATTTTTCAATAACATAGTACTCCATTAATGTTGTGGTAAATCTATTTCATCTAAGTTGATATAATATTTAATGAAATACCACAAACACGTGACATGATGTTAATTGTTTTAACTGCACACAAACTTGCATAGTGTGTGAATTTATTTCTGAAATGTTGATTAATACAGTGCCAGCCAGACCTTGTATGAGTGTAATGAGGAAAACCCTAATTCACCTTTGTTTGTGAATATTGGCCAAAAACATTTTCAAGAGCATGTGTCTCTTCTGGAGATGCATCCGTACTAATGTGTAGATGTTGGAAAGTCCCCTAACTTGTAGCAACTATTATTCTAAATCACTTTACATTCGTTCATCTTTACAAATTTACGCGCGAGTTCCAATGACAGGTCGCCCGTGTGCAAGTTCCAACAGGGCATTGACGCCAGCACCTTGCACTTCTTCCCGGCTTGGGCCAGGTTGATGGCCGCATTCATGCCGATCTTGTATCCTCCGACAATGATGTACTTGTCTCCTGGGAGTTCCTTCCACAATCATACCTTGGAGTTGTGCAGACAGAGATTTGCTCCAAAGAACATGGAGTTGGGATCAGGGATGAAGCCATCTTTGGTCTTGATCATGTCCTGTTTGTCCTGTGGGTACTGGAATTTGCCTGCCGCCCATACAATGTATTGCACTGACAGTGTCTCTGTACTCAGAGGCTTGCTGGAACCGTTCACTTCCCGGCAAATCTTTACATTGAAAAGACCCGGAGGATGAGCCCCACCAGTGCCATTGCCAAGACCATACTTCTTCTCCTGCTTACTATTTCTACCCACATCAACAATAGAAACCATCTTCATGCCCAACTGCACCTGCAACCCTGCCTGATCCACAATACTTTCCAAATAAATAGCATACTCCTCCCCCGTGGGATGCTTGCTCCTCAATGAAAATGCAGGAGATGTATTGTAATGTATCAAATTGAGATTGAACAAATTGGTCCATCCCTGTTGATTGAAGGAAGGGGAAATGAATCTCATTTCCTTGGGCCATTTCCAAAAACTGTCTCCCACCTTGGTTCCCTGTTTGACAACCAGGACCTTGGATGGGTCGAGTCTGAATGTGCGGGTGAGGGACAGGGACGTTCTGATACCAGTGCATCCCGGTCCTACTACGATGACGTTAGGGTTGTCAGTTGGTTCAGCAAATGTTGGTTTGACTTTGGCTGCTTGGACATCGATGCTATCATCATTGTTGTTGCCGCCGTGGTCTTTGAATTTCTTGTCCGACTTTACAACGTGGGTTACGTACACTTCTTTTGTGGACTCTTCTGATGTGTTGAAACAGCATCTCCTCCGCTGGCCGTATTGCGGGCTACTTCTTTAGACAGGAGAACCACAAGTAAATATTAATCTTGTAGATTATTTTTAACAAGTGAGAGGTGAAATATAACCTCTCACTTGTGACTATTTTGTCTGTTGCTATTGGTACGCCCTAGATACACCTATGGGTGTATCAATGATACTCATAGGCTTGCCCTAGATACATCCATGGGTGTATTCCAGATCTAATTTAGATCTGTGGTTCCTGCAATGTGGGTTTGTGTGTCACCCATCACGAGGGCGCTATTAGATTGCGCATCCACAAAAATCTATATCATCCAACACACTCCTCCGTTGTGGGGTGGGGAGGGCCCTCATCCGTATCACAGCGGACTTGAGGATATGGAGGAGGGGAGATTGATAGGGCATCCCATCATCTTGCTCCTATCAACTTTGAATGGTCTGCCCTGCTTGGGCTTGGTATTCACATCAATCCACATCCTTCTGCCGGTACATGTTCTACAGTCACATCTCTGTGTTGGATCCGATCTGTGACAAAAAAATACTTCATCCTGATGTGTTTTGTTCCTTTTTGACTCAACATTTTACCATTCCTTTTCAGTAGGATTCTTAACGTCCTGAAAATCCTCGCGTGCGTCATGTCGTATCCTTGCTCTTGAATGAAATAGAGGGACCATAGTACTGTGGGCATTGCATCATCCACTCCTACGAAGTCTGATTTGGTCAAACTCCTGGTGTTGATCTTCTGATTTCTTGAACAACTAACCACAGTACCTCTCCCAACAGTCATGCCTGCCCATGTCTGTCCCTAGCAAACCCAATGAACCCCATACGATGTGTCAATGTTCCATTGGGAACATGATAGGTCAGCTATGGTGATCCTTAGCTTCAAATGCAAAGTCCCTTTCAAATATTTCAGCACTCGTTTCAGTTTTCCCCAGCCATCTTTGTCAGGATGCCTAACTCTTGTTGTTAGAAACGCTACAGCTGTCTGGATGTCTCTCCTGGCTCTGCATTGCAAGAACAACAGTTGGGCAGTTGTCCTGTGAAATTTCTGTGCTTGCTCTTCTGGTTCTGGAAGATATATTGCGTCCTCCTCATCCCTTGTCTTGAACAAGTGATCCGCATGGGGGTTTGGGCTTGAACCCTTTATCTCCTCCGGGAATTTGTCTATAACCTTCCTGATGTACTCTATCATATCAACCTTGAACACTCCTGTGTCTGTGAAGTCAAGGTTCATACCTAAGTAGTCCCCTAATCCACCTCTCTGGGCGACTATCTTGACGCCGTGGATTTTATTCAGATATGACAAGAGCTTTATGACCTCAAAACTATCGACACATGAAATTTTCAGGTCATCGACATGCCAAAGCACGGTAATTTGGTTGCCTCTCTTGCTGTCCATGTTTGCTGTACACGGGTCATATGGGTTCATAACGAATCCGTACTTGGTGATCTCCCTCTTGAACTTGCAATAGAATAGTAAGGCCAACCTGAGCAGTCCGTAGACCAACTTGTACAGCTCCACGTACAAAGTGGGTCGTCCCCCTTTTTGATGTTTACATATTTTCTATATATCCTTGGGCCGACTTTCACCATCATCTCACACAGCTCTCCAGAGAGTTTAACTATCACCTTCTCATCTGTCCTTGACGTTAGGAATGCCCTGGGCATATCCGCAAATGCAACATCTCTATCTTCAAACACGTTGATAGCTCCTGTGATGAATAATGTGTCTGTCAACACTGTGGGTAAAGCTGTGTCCTCCTTGGGAATCCACTTGCATTGCGGTGATCTGTCAATGCATGTCCTACTCTTCATATCTCCTGACCTCTTCTCCTTCAGGAATATGAGTGTCCTGAGCGCGTTGATTTGTTCTTCCCTCGTCAGGGACTTAGCCGACTTTGGAATGAATGATGACATATCGTGCAGTTGGTTTATCTCCTTCACGGCGCTCTTTTTGGCATGCTCACCCCATGCCTCGAGCCCTCTCTTGAGGCTCAGTTGTGACATGATAGTCCCAAATACAAGCCTCTCATCTTCCTCAAACACAATCTCCTCTCTTGTTGTGTCTGGCAAATCTTCCTTGTGATCTAGGGGCTCCCAATCAGAGTCTGAGTCAGTCTTTGGTTTGGTGTCAGAACACTCGTCTGATTTTCTCTCCAAGCACTCCTCAGCCATGACATTTGCATTGAGGACAGTCCTGCCTCTTCTGGATCTGATCTGCTCCACTGGTTCGTCTTCTTCATCCAAATTGTCAGCTTCCAGGGACTTGTCTTCATCAATGTGCTGTGTGACTGTAGGTTTGTCCACGTCCTCTTGGTACGATTCTGGTTTGTAGTCATCCTCATGAAGGTCCTCGTCCTCTTGTTTGTCCTCATTGGGGTTGTAGTCATCATCC
>JAZGVQ010000278.1:0-10634 GCA_037356215.1 Thalassiosira gravida | reverse complement strand
ATTTCAGCACTATTTGGGAAAGTTAAGGCCCATCATGTCATATACCTACATTTGTAAATATGTAGGTATAATTACCTGTGTGGTAATTACATGAGATACACAAGCAAACAGTTACAAGTTCATGTACACTCTAAGTTCTGAGAGTTATGTTTCAAGAATCGTAGAAGTTTGTCCTGATTGCCAACTTCTCCCAACATACTCATATGCCATATTGGCAATGGAATTTCAAAAAATTGTATGCAAAAAGGCTGCTTTGTGAAAATTCTGAATTATTTGGCCCTTCGTTTACTGTCATTTGGCTTCATCCCTATTGTCATTTTTTGGTCTTACTTTGCTCTACGTGTTTATATATCCCTCTTCCTCCTCCCCCTGAGGCTCCATTGTTGATGGACTTTATTTGGCGTTATTGGGAGACATATTGAAAGATCCTGTCTCCATGTTATATTTCCTTGCTCCTTGGAAGTCAATGGCAGGCTCCTCTAGTAAATTATTGAATTTTTGGTTTGATTTTGTTGTGGCATTTCAATCTGCACTGGATGACTTGGTCAAATCCTTTATCTTATCCCCAAGCTCTTTTGCTCCCCCAGAATCCATGACAAATTGAAAGCCCTTCGCTGAAGTAGCATCTTCAGTCACCTTCTTTGCTTTACGTACACACCATTTTTTCCACTTTTGTTTCTTCCGACTTCCCTCCCACCAAAACAGCTTTGTTGGAGTCAAAAATTTTATTGGTTGTTCTTTGGCTGGTCCATGCATTGGAAGTTTAATATCTATATTCATCTCAATACTATTGTTTCTTTTTGTTTAAGACTAGAAACTAACGCAGTGCAATGCCACTGTTTTGTGTGTACTGTCTTTGTCTTTTTTATATATTTGTATTACATTCTGTTTAGATCTGTTCTTTTTTGTTTTACCACACATCTTCTTCTTATTTCAGGAGATACAATTTCTGATTTTTCATCAATATGTGAAAGTAAATCACTACTGAATAATCTATGACAAATGTTGGTGTCAACATCGATCATTTGAAGCATATGCTATTGCAGAGATATTTTATTTGACAGCTATCATCATGTAATTTGAACTCATTTCTGTTATTGTAGACAACATTGTTTGTTCTGATAACAAGACAACCATATCCTGTTGAAAAGTTGCGCCATTGTCACACTAGACTTATCAATGATCATGTTAATGATCTCTTCATTATGCCACGGTTACGAAGTTCAACAACATCAAACTAGCCTCTTACTGGGTCAATCATTGTCACATAAAATCTAAAATAGTATCATTGGTTGTATATGGATCAATGAGATCAACACATACGGTATTCCACAGTGTTGTTTCAGCTATTCTAGGCAGAAGCTTTGCCTACTTTGCCCTGCATTATTTCCCCAACTGGCATTTTTCACAATTTCACATACTTATGTACCTGGCTTATCATATACCTTTCCAGTGCATTGTAGTTTTAAAGTCAACTTTAGGCGTGTCTCTGTGGGATGTCATAGGAAATGATAATACCGATGTATGATTCACGACTGCATTTACAGGGTTGGAGTGATGAGCATAGTATCATTGTAGACAAGATCATCTGTCTTGTCTACTACTTTTAATGAAATACATCTAATCCTTTTTCTGATTTTTACCTGGTGTAAAATAATCTCTAAAAGTTTGATGTGAGCGTTGCGCGTCAGCGATCTCCCTAATAGTAGGCGGGTATATTTCATCTACATCACTATGTGCAGCGAATACAGCTTTTTATAATAGCCTGTTCTCCACTTTCCTTAGCATAAGGTGCGTCACTACTTAACGTCATCATCCTGACATTCTTTTCGAATTCAGATGCATGTGCGAGTTCGCATTCCTCATCGGCTAGGTACCAAGAGAATAACTTCGTAAGCGAATAGTTTTTACGTTTAACGCTTAACCCCTCGGTAGGATTACCGTTCGTGGGATTGACGTTTTCGTCATATTCTAAACGACTTATAGCGTCTGCTACTACGTTGTCGTCTCCCTTGATATATTCAAGTTTGGGATCAAACTCTTCTAGAAGGAGTCTCCATCTCGTAATACGATCAGACGTTCCTCCAAGAGCATCACTAATTAAGTTTTTATGATCTGTATAAACTATTAGTTTTTGTCCCCATAGCATACCTTTAAACTCTTTTAAGGTCTCTACTATACTAAGTAACTCTAGTTCAGTAACTGAGTATTTTGTTTGCGCGTCGTTTAACTTTCGAGAGAAAAAAGCGATCGGCTTACCCTTTTGGGTAATTACACTACCTAACTGTCTGGTACTAGCGTCAGTGTAAATCTCGAACTTTTTGCTGTAATCGGGGTAACTTAACATTACTTCCTTCGCAAGTGTTCTTTTAATATCATCGAACGCCTTTTGGTGGACAGTGTCCCAATACCAAGGTCGTTTCTTAGTGCCATTCTTTTTTGTGGCTTTAGTGTGACCACACTCACCTACTAAATCCGTGAGTGGGGCGAGAATATGGCTTCTTTTAGACCATAAATCTCTATAGAATTGCACCATACCAAGAAATCCCCGAAGGGTTTTTACATTCGTTGGTTCTTTTAGTGCTAATATAGCCCGTATCTTTTCTGGCTGAGGCTTAACGCCCTCACGCGTCAGAACATATCCTAAGTATTCAATTTCCCCTTGGGCGAAACTTGACTTAGCCGCATTTAAGCGAAGGCCTGCATTGCGCAGTCTACTGAGTACCACTTTGAGCTTTTCAAGATGGTCATCATACGTTGACTTCGTAATTACAAGAAGGTCATCAAGATACACCTTAATGTATGACAACGTTTGCATTAGGGAGGACATTTTCTCCTGGAAGAAATCAGGAGATCCTGCGATACCCATAGGCAATCTAAGATAAGAATATTTACCCCATGGTTCATCAAGATACACCTTAATGTATGACAACGTTTGCATTAGGGAGGACATTTCTCCTAGAAGAAATCAGGGGATCCTGCAATACCCATAGGCAATCTAAGATGAGAATATTTACCCCATGGGAGTACAATAGTACATATCTTTTGTGCGTCTGGATCCAACCTAATGGTATAGTATCCCATATTGAGATCTAACGCCGTAGTGTATGTAAACCCCTCCATCTCTTGTAGAGTGGAGCTAGTTTTAGGAATGGGAAATGGTTTTCTAACAATCCTCTTGTTAACATCTCTGAAATCAGATATGAACCTTACAGTTTTATTCTTCTTGGGTATGGTGAACGAAGGGGAATCCATTCCAAGTTGGGTTGTGGTTTAAGTTCCCCTAGTTCAACCAATCTTTCCACTTCTTGTTTTAGTGTCTCTAATTGGATATTTGGGATTGGAAATGGTCTTCCATGAAAGGCCTTAGATCCTTCTTTCAGTGCAAAACTGATTTGGTCCACTTTAAAATCACCTAATTTTCTGTCAAACAGTTTCTCAAACTCTTTGAGAAACTCTAGTAGCTTGTGTCTCTCAGACTCAGATTTGGATAAGTGTTTCCTGTGGTCATTAACAATTTCAATTAAATTAGCCTTCTAATACTTTGCATCCAAAATTTTCAATATATGGTTTGTTGCCTCATGAATGCTAGTTGGTTCAATATGTTCTCCATGGAGATCATTCATTGCTTTGGAGTCCCTACAGCTTTTTCATAGTCTCCTTTCAAGCTTATTTTGATCTGTAGTTATAGCTCTTTCCTCAAAATCTAATATGATTCCCAAACATACCATCATTTCAATACCTACTATTAGGTTGTACACATGCTTGCTAGTCTCATGAAACATATCTACAATATCTGGTTTGATTATTGAAATTTTTGATCCAGAGAAATCAAGAAAATACAACTCTAGATCTCCAACTTTTGTTGTCACAACAATACCATTCAAAGTTTGCCACCTTTGTGGTTTGAATCTTACTTTAGCAGGTATGTACTCATTATTATCTGGATGTATGAACAGTAGATGAGGAAGTTTAGCAGATAAGAAGTGGAGATAAGCGTCAGAGAGAAATTATGATTTAGATTTAAAAAGGTTTATACAGAGTAGAAGGCAATGCCAAATCCATAACCTTGTAGGAACCCCATAGATTCATACTCATGCACAAAACAAGTAGACTGAGGTCTACTGAACAGCTGTCACACTCAATGTGGAAATCTGTTTTGATATTCTTCCCAATAGTCTCATATGTAGCTCATATGAGGGGTCATTGGATCTTATGGTATCAAATTAATGTACAGCCAGCTTCTTGTTAGTCTTATTTGTAGTTCAAAGGTATGTTACTAGCAATAGTGTAAGATATATTTGTTGTTCTATGTTGTAGGTAGATCTGCTGAGTAGTAGCAGCATCTGTCCATTGTTAGGTTATGGGAACAAGTCACTATCAGCAAGTTAAATAACCATAATGGCCCTGCTTATGACAACATTATCCATTGCCCAGCATTGAAGGTTGCCAATGTTGCATGATCAAAATTTTCCAGCATCTACTGTCTCAGCCAACCCAAGCATTGGCCAAAATTGACCAAGCTGCATTCGCCTCAATAATCACAAGTGTAGACATGAGCCCAGCTCTAATTATCACTTACACCACAAGTATTGGTTTCAATAGCCCATCATCCACCATCTTGTATGCCATCACCAACAATACAAGTTTATGTGTATCCTCCCTGGTGTCATGATAATTGAAGAAATCTTGCATGTAACAAGACCTAGAATGAATGCACATTAGCAACCCAGGGAGATTTCAAGCTAAAAGTTGAATTAACAAACCTCAGCAAATTCTTTCAATTGACAATACCTTAGATTGTAAAGGACATCCACAAGACTTCAGTAGCCACCAGAGAATTGTAGCATCTACCACAGATAGATTATTAATACATTGTCAACCTGTTGTTGAACAAGATCCACAAAAGAACAATAATTCCAAATCATCATACTATAGGATGTCCATAAGAGAGACCAAACTTCAGTTTACAAGGGAGATTTGTATGACATGAGCACCCACAAAAGTATTGCTATGTACTTCATTGAAAGTTTATTATTGCATCATTGACATAATCCTTCTAACTCATTAATTATTGCATAAATTTCTGTACCAATACTGGCACAAAATTTAGACAACAAACTACCCTGCAAGTCACCAGAAAAATTTCAAGATATCATAGGTACATCTGACATTTGTAACACTTGAAATTTGTTGCTATCCATTTCTAAGGGAAAAGAGACATTGTCATCTAAACCTCAGTCATTCTTTCTCTATGGTACCTCAGTTTCCAATGGAGATTTGCAATATGCAAGCATCTGCCAGATTTTTGTTCTTTATTGTGCACTGCAATTGGTTGTTTATTTTATTAGCTGGCTGATCATTGCATCAAGATCTAAGTCCCAATTGATTGTTGTGTGTAACATTGCTCTTTTAGAGCACAAGGGAGACCCCAACTTTATCTAGAGCAATCTAATCATGATCCCAAAATGTACAATCTACAGAAAGCCATTCTAAGAGTGCCCAACAAATTACAGCATAGCATCATTGTAGCATCAACTGAGGAAGACAGCTTGGTCATAATATCCACTTCCAAGTGAGATGGTACAGTCAAAGAGACAAAGAAAAATGAGGTGATTAGGTCAATATGCCATGACAAAAATACACAGACAGTTGAATTAAACACCTTCATCCATTGAAATGGATATATTTTCAACTCTGAGTCCGCATTAATGCTCCAATCTGTAAGTTTGGCAATAGCAGAAGACAGAGCATTGATGATCATAACAAACAGGGGAGCCATGATAAAAAAGTTCCATATCCTTGAAAGCTTTGTTTGGGTTTGTTGGATGTATTCAGCAAGAGATCCCAGCAGCAGTATCAGAGATAGCAGCAGCAGCAGCAGCATTGACATCAACAGCAACAGCAACAGTAGCAGCAATCTCACTTTTATGGTGCCATTCTATTTTTACCACAGCAAAGAGAACAAAATCAACAGCCACAATAATACTCGAGGCAGTACGACCAAATAACCCACTTGGCAAAAACTACAGATTAAATGTACTGCATCTAGCTTGATATACACAAAAGTGGAAAAATTAAAGATAACTTTGTATCGCTATCCTTACAGAGGAACTTGGTATTATACCACCAATAGCATTGGAGTATCCTACTTTGAATAGTTAAGATATTCAGAAATTCTTTAGAAGCTCTAGGGATTTTCCATGAGTTTTGATTCTGAGGGAGTATGAGAACCATAAGAGTTCCAAAATTGATAGGTTTTGAAACTTCAAATTGATAGAAAATCATAATACTTAGAATCGACCTTTCTGCAAGTGATTTTGACCTTCCTTTATCAGCTATGGTAGCTATTTATTGCCCTAATATCAAACGTTTATAACCTCACAGGCCAAACTGGGATGGGTGGGTTGGCGATTGTTGAGATTTTAGGAAGCCACTAACTGTTGTGAGACGAAGGTTGGAGTTATGGTAAAGTGGCCAAGTGATGGAATGCTATTATGGTTGACATTATTATTGTTGCTCTATGAGGGGGAGTGGTAAAGTACCACTTGATCTACCTACGTGGTTTGTACCAGTAGTAGAGGAACAACAAGTATTAGTGATATAGGTATTGAAAAGAGGATGGTTACCATGGGGAGATGGCCTACTTGTTGATGAGGTGAGAAATGGGAAGGGAGAATGGCACAGGAGATACATTCAGTTGATATTGAGAATGAACGGGTTGTGCATGACCTGTCATAGATTCAGCCAATGATAATATTGTACTGGCATTCACACTTTAAATATCAGGAGCAGCAAATAACTGATATAGTACTCTTAGACTTTCTATTATGGAGTACAGTTCACTACAATGTTGTTGATGTATGTTTCTTTGTTTTATACACTCCTTGCCATTCCTTGTCATTCCTTACTTTCACACCAAGAATAAGTAGCACTTGAAACAAAATTCCTGGCAGGAAAATTCCTTTATGGGCAATTCCTGCTATTCCTCTGTTTTATCTCATTTGACCAAAAAGAAACAAAAAGGAATATCTATCCTAAGAATAGGTGGTTGGCTACAAACTATAAGCAAGATCATCTAAATTCATGGTCTTATCCTACACATGCTGAACAAATGCGCCTCTATGTTTCTGATTTATTGTGTGGAAGGGACTTCCACCATCTTCTCCTCTTTTGCTTCTTGCCCTTCTGCATAATTGTGAAGACTTTTATACTTTCTTATTCCCTGTCATCTGGAATTCTGTTGGTAATTTTTGAGCAATTTTTTTAGGGGTATCTGCATCTGAATTATTATTTCCCTCAGTGATGCTCATATGTTCACCTGCCAGACACTCCTACAACTCCTACAGCTGTGTCTGATGTGATGGAGGATTGGGAATGGGAGGAGGCTGTTGGACATATCACTTACATTTAGAATTACATTTGTCTTGTGCTCTTGATTTGGCAACTTTCCCTAGTGGATTTGATTCAACAAATGGAAGGTGCCACAACTGATCTGATGTGTCTAATAAAATGTGAGGATTGGGCATAATAATAGGGGGAGATGATTTGAGGACAAACTCCTTCTTAAAGATGAGCAAACTTGATAGATTGTTTGGGATTTATCTGGCAATTGAATTGTCTACTGAACAAACACAGACACAGGGCTTCCTGCTTGTTTCCTTATCACCACAGATTATTGCAACTGCTGGAGATGGGGGTGACATAAAATCTATTGGGGGCACCAATTTTCATTGCTTGCAATCAGATTCTTTGTCCCATGATTGTTTATGGGGAGGAGATAGTGTTGATTGCCTTTGAGAAGGATTGTTGCTATTGCATCTATTATCCATCTCTTGAATAATTCTTATGTAAGCTACAGTACACAAATATGATACACATACCATGGAAAATAATAGCCATGGAGCAGCATACCACATCTTTAAATGGCCCTTCTATATGTCCTGTCTTGTACCATGGTGTTTTATATCACTTTACCTAGTGCTTGACGAAGGTCTGTCATCACATAAGAGGTTTTATGTGGTGAACTCAGTTATAGTAGATGATCGAAACCGGTAAACATTATCCTCATCCCCTGCCTTAATGCAAGGGTCCAGAATGAGGCACAATGGACAACCACTAGGTCTCGGTGTATTGAGGGGATATTCCAGGGACCATGTACCCACTTTTAGGTCACAAAAACAGGAATTGTTGATTTTAGGAATAATTGAGCATTGTTTGTACCAGAGGATATGTCTAATATATTATGTACCCAGTGGGTTGTAATAGCTGGAGTATTAATTGATTGCAAATAATATATAACGAGCCTGAATAACTCCATTTTTGTACCGTACAAAGTTAAGACAAAATAAAAATTTGTACCCAACGACCAGTTTGCAATTGTCTTAGGGGCCAATTGAGCCCTATCACCTATTAGCTAGGCCATACTAGCCTAGGTATGTTGTATGCAATATCATATTGTATGTCTTAGGCATGTGACATGAATACCAATTGCCAAAACAATGAACCAATTTTTATCAGGGCTCAGGGGAGAACCCTCTAAAAAGAGGCAGTATTTTTTGTTGTGGATAAGTTTAGTCCTGAAAATATAATGATAACCATCATAACTTTTATATACCCTAACGATGATAATTATCTCCGACTAATAGCACTAGTGCGGTTGCACTCTTCACAAGATTCAAAGTACTATATGGCTGAGAGGATTTTCAAAGAATAGCTCAAAAGATTGCATGTGGTGTTCCATATCCACCATAGGCACATGTATCCAACCACTGATGCATCAATTTGGAGATCATTGGCACACCTCGACACCCTGATATCCCATGCCCAATAATAGTAACCAGTAACGCTGATCGCAACACTATGCCAGGGCAGCTGTCACCTCCGCAGAATTAGTTGGCGTCGAGAACATACCAAAATTGTGCTCAAAAGCAGCCTCATGTGCCTCCACACTCGTCGCCGCGGTACAATCCTTCAACGTATAAACTTGGAAACCACGCTCGTACGCCGCCCTCATAGTACTCTCAACACAACAGTTCGTCAAAAATCCACCAATCACCACATTCTTAATCCCCTTCTGGCGCAGGAGAAAGTCCAAGTTGGTCGAATGGAATCCGCACAGGCCAAGCTTGCCTTGCACGTTGATATCAGCCGCGGCCGGCTCCATCGAGGGATGGTATTTGGAGTTCCACGAATCGGATTCGAACGATTTACCCTCAGCAATTCCCGCGAGGATGCCCGCCCTGGCCCCGATCTCGTTGTGTCCCTTCTCGAACGCGATGGGGACGTGAAAGACGGTGCATCCCTTGGAGCGCATCTCGGCCATGAGCGTAATGGAATTTTCGAGCATGTTGTTCGACTCCATGCAGGGTTTCACGGCTTCGTAGAGCTTGCCACCCTCGGTTGTGAATTCATTTTGGTATTCGATGAGGACCAGGGCCGTTTCGGTGGGGTTGAGCTGCATGGTATGAAAGGTTACAGGTTAGAGGCCAAATGTTGATGTAGGGTGGCAATGCCAGTGAACGATCGTGGTGAGACTCGCGAGAGCGATCGAGCGCCGACAATCGACATAGCCAATGCGAGGGCAGCACGGTCAGCATAGGCATCTTTCGGCCCACATGATATCTCAAACTATCGACAAAGATCCACAGCGTCTCATGAGAGGACCATCTAGTGATCGATACCATAGTCATGTTCACTCACCTTGAATGTCATGGTAGATAGACGTTGCAGCGTGGGTAGATATATGACAATGGAATCTTTGCCGAGCGTCGAAGCAGGAGAATATGAATTATGACAACTCCCAGCTGAATGATCCGGCGAGGCGAGCTGCGGCTAGGCTTGTTGATAGTGCGCAGGGCGCACTGTACGTGCCCGAATGGCAAGTTCCCAGATCTCCTCCAACTTGGGGCGCGCCTCAAAGCTCATTCTTTTTGGACGTCAACAATTCAATATTGACACCCCCTATCAGAGAAATATCATGGTTCTAACGCTTTTTTTCATTAGTAATCAAGGTAAATTTAATCATAACCATCAATGTTATCATTGGACGCAATGTCTTGCCTTTTATTTGGCATTTGTACGTGCTTTTGGGGCCGAGAACAATCAATCTCAACCTATTTTTTGTTTGGCGTCATTGGCTTTGAGAATTTGTCATTCCACTTCAACTTTACTTGTATAGAATGGATGAAAAACCTCGTACTATCTTCGTCCCATTTCTATCAAATGAAATGTGTCTTTTGGTATACGTTCTTGGCCCTCTCCCATTGGCTTTGATAGCTACAATATCAAATTCTGCCAATTATCATTGTTTTCTTATGCTAAAGAATGAATTGGTTTGTTTGCCTTTGGCAACATCTTCAAAGTCCGCACGGCCAAGTTATCTCAATACACTTGAGGTTTTAATACCGCAAAGTCCATACTTTATTGTTTATGGCCCGTTTGCTCACAAAGAGTTCTGTAAGTTGATTCCTTTTGGGATCTCATACTCAAAAAAAACATGCATTTATTTGTTCATGGTCCGCCTTTGGTGGAGAAATCTGTAAGTTGATTCTTTGGAAATTGCATATTCAAAAAAATCCATGCATTCATTTGAATTGCCGTATTTTTCTCTTGACTGATCGTTGACATCAAAA
>JAZGVQ010000277.1:0-10681 GCA_037356215.1 Thalassiosira gravida | reverse complement strand
GGTACTGGCAACCAACAGAAAAACAGGCCTCAAAGGCTCTGACCCCAGGTTTAACGTCTCTAAAGTTGCCACCTAATCAGTTATCACCACCGGGGTCAGACCCTTTGAACAGCATCGGTACTGGCTTCCAACAGAAGAACTGGCCCCAGGTTTATGAATATGCAAAACCTATATCCATATTCATTTTCTTTCATTTTTCACATAAGAAACTACCCGACTTGAATAGTATTATTAGACTAAAGTATTAATTTGGTTGGCGCAGGAAGGATATGTCTGAAGAAATAAGTAATGTAGTTAGTGATATGATAAAAGCTTTTTTAGCGTTGGCGGTGTTGGTCGTTGCTGTTATGTTTTTGTATAAAGACCCATTTATGTAATTGTGTCGTGGTGTATGCACCAAGTAAACATCCTTGTTTACGGATTTTTTATCACTTGCTACTTAGCGAATCTGAACCAACAAATTGTTAGACAGGCTAATTAAAAACTAAGCTAAATAAGTACGTAAAATTTCCAATGCTTTTACTTCATTTTCGTCTAGTACACCATCTACATTAGCTATCTCATCTGCCATTTTCATGGCCTGCTCTTTCATTTGTTGATCAACCAATAGTCTGGCTTGTTGTGCAATAAAGTGCTCGACGTCATCTTGCTGCACCGCATCAATGCACTTTTGAGTTGCCATCTTTTGATATTCAGTTAAAGGTGTATCTGATTTCCATTCTAAATTTTCCAGCCATTTACTAAGAAAGTTCTGCTCGTCTTCAGCGACCTCTCCGTCTATGACAACAAACAGAATTGCAAGATCTAATAAGGCTTCTCGTTGTAACTGGTCTTCACATTGACCCATGTCAATCGTTCTTAAAAAGTTCTCAAATCTCATTTTTTACTTCCATTGCGTTGATGAGAGTATCATATCAGCTGATGAGCAAAGCGCCAGATTCTAAGTATTAAGAATAATGTTTAATTATATTAATTGTTATTTAAGGACTGCGGATCAAGGTCTATACTTTAATCATGATGTTCATTTAAGTTTGAAAGGTTTCAAGGATCGTTTGAATATTACACAAATGATGCGGTTTTCCAGTGTGTTAGTTTTTATAATGTTCTGTTTCTGCGGTACGTTTTCATATGCGTCTGAGACAAATACTTTTTATTATCCTCGTCCTGAAACGGATTTTGATGAAAGAACTGGCTATCCTCTGGCTTTACTAAGACTTGCTTTTGAACAAAATCCAACATTGCAAAAATATTCTTTAAAGCCCACTGACATAAAAATGCCACGGGGCCGCAGCCTTAAATTGTTAGAAAGTAATCTTGCAGTAGATATTTTCTGGAGTATATCTACTGAAGAAAGAGATAGTGCCTTAACCAAAGTGGATTTCGACCTCTATAATGGGATGTTTGGCTATAGACTGATAATGATCAATATGGAAGATAAAAAAGAATTCGAAGCAATGGATTCTTTAAAACCGTTAAAACTAAAGGTTGCTGCTTTAGGCCATGATTGGCCAGACTATAAGATTCTTCAAGATAACGGCTTTAACGTTCAGGGGACTAGTAGCTATTCAGGGTTATTTAGTTTATTACATAGAAAACGCGTAGATTATTTATCGCGTAGCATTTTTGAAGTCTGGTCCGAAGCTGATCATTTTAGAAATCGACATCTCGAAGTCGTAGAATCTTTTGCACTGCATTACCCTATTTCGTTTAATTATTACCTTAGTAAAGACAATCAGCATCTGGCCGAATTGTTACAAAAAAGCCTAAAAAAACTGGCTTCAAAGGGCGATTTTGAAACGTTGTTTTCAATTGTTTGGCAGGATAGTCTCGCCAAATCTGATTTAGATAATAAAAAGATATTTAAGATAAAAAATTAGAAAGCCTTCGAGTCATTTTTCAGCGTATTTAGATACCTTCAGCTGTCTGTTCTTTTAAGTGGTAGAACGTTCCATATCTTAAAAAGTGCGCAACTTGTTGAAGCACGTTGATATTGCTTCGAAGTCGGTAATGTTTAGCTGGGACTGTAATAAAGTCCTTCATTTTATCTAATTTTGTACTTTCGACAGAAACGACACCGTCGTCCTCCCCGGGTAATATCATATCGGTAATTATATTGTTGTTCTCATTGCCCGCAATTATTCCTACATCAAAATTGGCTGCTCCTAACTGGTTAACCCAGCTATCTTTACTCGCTCCTAATTGCATTTTCGAGGGGCCGCTTTTAGTGTTGACCCAATCTGATCCTTCAAAAAGTTCGGCCAAAGGTGTGCCTTTATTAGGCGGGGCTATCATGACTACATTCCCTAAATTAGGAAGTGAGTGGTGCTTAAGATAGTAACGTACCAATATTCCTCCCATCGAGTGAGTAGCAAAATGCACTGTTATGTCTTGTTGTTCTTTATACTTGTCCAATTCGGGTATCAGATAGTCTTTTACTAAGGTTTCTATGTCATATTCGGTGGAAGGGTAGCTGATATTACTCGTGGTATAGCCCAAAATTTTCAAAAACTTATCTACTGGTCTCATTGCAACGTTACTACGATACATTCCGTGCAGTAAGATGACATGATGTTTATTGTGGTTATTCTGCGAATGATTTGAGATGTCCACTTCCCAGTTGATCAAAGCCGTTTCAGAAGCTCTGCTGGCGCAACCATTCAACATCAACAAACTACTGAAGATAATACATATGAATAGAAGCCTTTTATGTGGAGGAAAATTCATAATGGAAATTCCAACATCAGGACGTGTTGCAGTGGACAGTCTCATTAGCCACTTTTCACCTTAATTAATAATTCTGATTCCACTGTTTAAGGTTAAAAACAGAAAATTCAAATGCACAAAATGTAAGCAAATTTATTTAGTACTAGTTATTGATGCGACTTTTCAATGGCTTTAAGCTTCGTCGCAATGGTAGCGGCATCCAACCATAAACCTCGGGTCATCACGCCGGCTATTTCGCGACTATTATTAATATTTGCAAGAGGGTTTTTGTTTAGAAGTACCAAATTGGCCTGAAAACCTTCCTTGATTTCACCATTATTGTTTTGTTTTAAAAACTTCGCTGCTTTGTTGCTTGCCGCCTGCAATACTTGAAGTGGCGTCAGGCCGGCTTCCATCATTAATTTCATTTCGACATGTAAGGCATCCCCTGGTACGTTAAATACCTGAGGTGCATCAGCGCCAACTAAGATGTTGCCACCTGCATGATGAAAGTCTCTAATGAAGGTTTTTCTGACTTCAATAAAAGCAAGAAATTTATCGATGTCATAATCTTCATCGTTAATTATTTGTTCTCGGGTATTAGCCCAACTTTTTAAGGTCGATTTAGCGATAACTGAATACTTTTCATCTTTGGCTTCTTCAGTTCCGGGCAGAGGAAACAGAAATCCAAACATTAAACTTTCCGTTGGTACCAGAGATATTCCTGATTTTGCCAGCTCTTCAGCGAGGGGCTTAATGGTCTTGTTGTCAACTAAGTGAGCAATATTACTGCCAAAAAAACCTACATTGTCAGGAACTTCTTTACCCGAACGGCGAACAAGTTCTACGATGACACCATCCAGATGATCTATGGTGCCTTGTCCAAGCTCTGCACTTTCAATAACGCCAATATCAGCGGTAACGTGACCACTAAAATCAATGTTCAATTCACTGGCTGTTTGTGCCATCGCCCGATATTCTGTTGCTTCCATTCTAGGGTGAACTTTTAAAAAGTCGTAGCCTTTTTGCTTTTGTGCTTTAACTCTGCCAGAAGAAAATGCGGCAGAGTGGATACTACTACCATTAAATGATGGCCCGGAAGTGAATAATGTTGGAGCGTGGAGCTGATTGCTTGCTATTTGCTCTCGCAGCTCCAGGTGCCACGGGGCGCCTAACATGCCTCTTATTGTCGTGATGCCATAGGCACTATAAAGAAAGAACAGCTCATCAAGATTTTCCTTATTGGTTTTACGAGGTGGTACATGGGCATGCATTTCTGTCCAGCCGGGTACTAAATACTTACCTTCGCCATTAATAATTTTTACATTCTGCTTTTTTAGGTCATGACCTATTTTCTTGATAACACCTCGTTCGATATAAACATCAGTATTGGATGCATATTCCCCAGTGGTAATATCCAGTACGTTTACTGATTTGAATAACCAATTTTGATTATCCGATGGCAATGCGTGAGACAGTTGCGGCAGTGCAAAAAGGAGAATGAAGAAGTATTTTTTGAACAACATAACATCAAAGACTAAAGTTATTGTAAGTATCACAAGTATTAACGCTGCAGCCTTTGAAAACAATAGAAATCAGATGGGCGGGCCATGACTAAAGTTGAATTGTGGCGATTTGCATGGATGTCTGGATAAGCTAATGAAACTTCATTTTGTGATCTTGAGATGGGATCTAACTCGAATATAGCGCCTCCTGAGTATACACCTCCTACGTTTCTCTGATTGAATTCGTACCCCTGCTCCTCAAAAAAACTATCAGGGATGATATAAAATATTTTGAACCAGTTTATTGAATATGTATTTGATCTCGAAAAACTATCCATCCTTTGAGGTACTTAAATCATCTAAATAATCCACTATACCTTTGCTAACTTCATAATTGCCAACTTCATAATTGCTAACATCATAAGAAAATATATTTGGGACAAATAGCCGAGCTTTTTCTTCAGACAATGCATAAAATGAACGAACGATAACATTGCTTATTTCTTTATCTGCCCTTATTGCCTTGTAGAATGATTTTTTGCCGTTAAAGACTATGCATTTTTGGTCTTCTCCAACCAACTCAAAAAATACTGTTCAATTTGGTCTCAATATTATATCCGATGCAACAAGCCTTGCTTTGCAATCCTTGTTGTTGCTAAGAGCAAGTCTATAATCCTTAGTGATCCCTCTGCTTGCCACACAACCACTTAAGCCGATAGCAATCAACATAATTGATATCGTGTACTTCATGACTCTTCCTGACAGTATAAAGAATTAATCTTAATGCGAGATCTGCTCAACAAGTCTTGCAAGGTCAATCTTAAGAAAGGGAATTGCTGCACCTTGGTTTTTTAGCTCTAAAGGCTACATTTGACTGATATCTTCACATCCACGTTTTTCAGGTGATTCACCTTCTAAGAAAACATCAATAAAATCAAAATCTAACCCGTCAAATGCTTCTTCAATAGGTGCACTGAACGCATCTGCATGTTTTTCAATTTCATGTCCGTAATGTTCAAGGGCGTCAAAATCAGCTTGATGTTGCTTGACCAGCGAAGACATTTTGTCTGCTAAATATTCCTGCTCCTTTAACAGATCTTTGTCTATTCGTACTGTCTGTTCGGTTTCAACAATGGCAAGACGAGTGATGTTTTCTATTTCTTTACCGTAGTCTGAAAGTAGCGATTCAACTTTGCGCAGTGGCTTATGAATCATATCCATTTTGGTCTGCAATAGTTGCATTTCTTGCCACGCCGCAGTGGCATTGTTATTAAGGGGGATTTGTTTCACGACCTTACAATCACTAATCGCAGCGGCATATGCCGGTTTGGACTCATGAGTCGTTGCCTGATCGCCTGTGGCATAAACTGAAGCAAATATCAGGGTGCTACTTAACGCGGCTAGTTTTAAAAAACGGTTCATAACTATGTTCTCGAATGTTGATTCTTATTCTTTTGTCGTCAGCACCCCTTAGAAAGTTTGATTTTGTTTTAAATTTATTTTTGTTTTCTGTTTTGAAATTCTAAACATTGTTTTGTCAGCTGGTGTAAGCATTTGGCGTTGTATCTGGACATTCTTTCGCGGCAATTTACACTCTTATTACAGGTAATTAATACAACTAAGAATATTTCCTCATTGAGTCATCAAATTCTTGTTGTTGAAGATGAAAGCAGAATAGCCAAGTTGCTAAGCCAGTTTCTGGTATCAGAAGGGTTTACTACAGCCATTGAGACGAACGCTGAATCAGCAATTGAAAGGCTGGCTGGCAATGCTCCCGATCTATTTGTCCCCGATTTAATTATCTTGGATTTAATGCTACCTGGCATGGATGGTGTTGAATTTTGTCAGCATATTCGCAATGAATTTCATAACGGTATTCTGATGTTGACCGCTCACGAAGGGGAAATGCAGGAAGTTACACCAGGCGAAGAGGAAATTAATCTACTATTTTTACTGCAGTAATTAGTAGAAAGTGCATCGGATGAGCGTATTAGCACTGTTAGCTCTGAGTGTATAATTATCCCTGCAACAAAGTGTTAATTGCCAGAGCATTGAGCAATATTGTTACAAATGCCCTCAAGTTCGCAGATCAAAAAGTATTGATAGAAATATCGAGGTTTGCAAAATTTATCGAAATTGCGATTTCTGATGACGGTCCTGGTATCCCTGACACTGAGCAACAACTGATTTTCAAACCGTTTTATCGGGTTGATAAAGGACGTGCAAGAACTACAGGCGGGGTCGGTTTAGGATTGGCTATTGCGAGTCAGGTTATTGCTAAAATGTCAGGTGATATTCTGGTGGATAGTAGTTTGTTTGACGGTGCTCGATTCCGAATTCGCATTCCTTATTAGACATTTTCTAAAACAGATTACCTTAGCTGACAATTCAGTGACTTTGCCTGACTCATTAATCAGGCAGGTGACGGACATTTTTCCAATAAGAATATCATTACTTCAATGATTTTTACTCAACCTTATCTATTCGCAAAAGATTCTTAGAGAATAATTTTTTTGAAGAGCTGCAATGTCTGGAATGACGAAGTTTTTTGGTTTGGCGATAGGCGCATTAGGAGTCACACTTAGCTTAAGTGGTTGTGGTGGCAGTTCTCCTGCACGGCCTGCGTCTTTGCCACCGGTTAATGCTACTGTTGCCAGCAACGATGCGTTAAAGGTGGTTGTTATTGGTGCCGGCGCTGCTGGTTTAACCGCGGGTTTCGAGATTCAAAAGGCAGGTCATGACGTTATCGTTTTGGAAGCTCGCGATCGTATAGGTGGTAGGGTTTGGAGTGATCGCCGCGATGGTCAACAATCTGTCGATCTGGGAGCAGCATGGATCCACGGTATTAATGGAAATCCAGCCCACGAATTAGCATTGCAACAAGGGCTGCAGTTAAGTGTAACGGATTACGATAATACGACTGTAAGAAGTGATCCTACTGGAAGTACATTAACCACTACGGAGCTAATGGATTTATTTACATTGCTCAACAGCAAATTAATGCAAGGCAGTCTTGCTCCCACTGAAACCGCCATTGCAGAAAAAATTAACGAAGTTAAGACTGAAAACCCAGATATCGATCCGCGAAAGTTAGATTACGTGGCCATGAGCTTTATTGAACAATCCTTCGCCGGGGCGGTGGAGGAGTTATCCATTTATGCTTTGGAAGAGGGAGAGGAGGATTTTTCTGGCAATGATGTGATGTTTTTCGGTGGTTATGATCAGATTTTTAATGACATGGTTGCCGCATTAGACATTCGTTTTGAACAAATTGTTTCGTCTGTTGATTACACTGGCAACGACGTCATCGTTACGACGGCAGACAATACTATTTATACTGCTGATAAGGTCGTTGTGACGGTGCCCCTTGGTGTGCTTAAAAAAGGGGGCAATCAGCTTTGCACCCGCTCTTCCTTCGGCAAAGCAGCAAGCGATATCAGATTTAGGTATGGGGGTCTTTAATAAAGTCTATTTAGGGTTTCCCAGTGTATTTTGGGAAGCTGAACGAGACATAATTGCCTATTACTCTGAACAACAAGTATTGTGACCAACAATATTAAATTTGTACAAGCAGTTTCAGATCCTGCTTTATTGGCTTTGAGCGCTGCCACTGAAGCAACGGAAGTTGAAAGCAAAAGCGATGAACAAATCGTGGCAGAATTAATGGCAATATTAACAACACAATACGGTGATGATATACCACAGCCAGATGACATAAGGATCACCCGCTGGGCTCAGGATCCCTTTGCGTTTGGTTCTTATTCATTTATGAAAACCGGTGCAAGTACCCGATCTCGTATAGATTTGGCCCAAAGCGTAGATGACAAGTTGTATTTTGCTGGGGAGGCGACGAATTCTGATTATCCGGCTACCGTACATGGGGCAATTTTGTCTGGCCTGCGAGAAGCTGCAAAGATCAGGTAGTACCAGATAAATTTAAGCGTTTCTGCGTTTTTTAAAAAAGAAAGGTCAGCATATACTGACCTTTCACCTTTTAAATGTTTGAAGCTATGCTGAAACTAATACTTTACCGTTACGCTCGCCCTGAGCGGCATAAGCAACGGCGTCTTTGATGTCAGCCACTTTAAATACTTTATCGATTGGAGCCAAAAGCTTACCCGATGCAATTAAACCAGCCAGTTGCATATACAATGTTTGCTGCTCTTCTTTCGATGCATTTTGGAACCAATGGGCCAACCAAAAACCTTTTACCTGAACATTTTTGAAAATCAGGTTAGCAGAAGACACCTGAGCATTCTCACCGCTCATCATGCCATAGTTCACAAGTGTGCCATTGGCAGCCAGGCAGTCAGCAATTCGATTTGAAGCTGCACCGCCAACCGCATCAATGGCCAGTTTTATGTCTGCTTTTTCTGTCGCTGTGCGCACGCGCTTCATCAGGTCATCACTGTCTACTAACACTAAATCTGCGCCTTGTTCGGTCAGTGGTTCAATAAGTGATTCCCGGCGCACGACATTGATGGTTTTCAAACCTTTGATTTTTGCTAACTGGATCAAGTAGTTACCGACTGCAGAATTGGCTGCGTTTTGTATAACCCAGTCGCCAGGTTGCAGATCTGCAAATTCAGATAGTAATAAAGACGCTGTCGGTGGATTAATGGATAACATGGATAGTTGTTGAGGATCAGCGCCCGGAGGCAAAGGGATCAGTTTTTTTGCAGGGGCAACAATATGTGTGCACCAGGTTCCAATACCGATAGGTAATAATACTGATTGTCCGACACTGAAGCCTTGAACTGCACTGCCAACTTCAAGGATTTTACCAACGCCCTCATTACCGCCAATTGCAGGTAAAGGCGGTAACATGCCATATTGTCCGGTAAGGGTCAAAACATCAGAAGGGTTAATTGGAGAGGCCTGTAATTCTAATAAAACTTGATCTTCTTTTAGTGGCGCAGCGTCAAATTCAACGGCTTTAACAACGTCCTGAGGAACCGGACCACGTTCTGTGTATTGGGCTTTTAGCATCTTATTTCCTTGGTGAAAAGTTGACTTGGTTATTAATAGAGTCAGGCACAGAGTGTATCAACTGTTAACAATTTTTAAACACTTGTTTGAATGTTTCTTTATTTCTGGTGATTAAGAATCGAACATGCAATTTTGAATCGCTTACAAAATCTCTGCTCAGGCATATTAAACCCTATCACGTCTAAATTTGCTCTTGGCAGTTCTGGAATTCTGAGAGATTTATTTGCAAGAGTAATACAAAACTTTATTGACAAACTACACCTGTAGTATTACAACTGTAGTTGTTTCGACTACAAGTGTAGTTATAGAAGGTGGGGTTAAATGTTCGACAGCAAGATAAAACTCAGTGACTTACAGTTATTACTCATTAAGATTCTTTGGACACAGGGCAAGTTATCAGCCACAGAAGTCCATAAAAGAGTGTCGGACCAGCGCGATTTAGCGCCGACAACGGTTGCGACAATGTTGAAAAGGATGCAGGAAAAACAATGGTTGGGCTATGAAAAACAAGGACGTCAGTTTTTGTATTTCGCTAAAATTACAGAAAATGATGTAAAGACCTCTATGCTTAGCAACCTGCTGACAAATTTATTTGACGGTAATCCTGAAGAGTTGGTGAATCACCTTGTGCGGTCTGAGGAAGTGGCAAAGGATGATTTAGAAAAAATTCAATCACTCATTGATAACGCTTCTGAAAAGTCGGGAGATAAATGATGAGAATTGATTCATCGTTATTTCTTGTTTCAGTGGCTGAATATTTAGTTAACTATTTTGTTTTAAGTAGTGTCGTTTTATTGTTATTGATACTGGCTCTAAAACTCAATGTTCTAAAAGTAGATAAAGTCACGGAGAAACTGATCAAACTGGTCATAATAATGGCCATCATTACTCCATTTTTATCAATTCCTAATACATTGGACGATTTGTTTATTCCTGGATTAGAGACTCCAGGGTCTTTAATCCACCCGGAAAGTTTAACTGAGCAAGCAAGCGGGCAGGCAACTAATGATCCTGAGTCAGCTAATGTTCAAAATACAGAACGGGTGAGATCATCAGTAACCAATTCAATATCAAACTTAGATCCACAACTAGCAACACTCAATAATCAGGTTATCGGTGTCGAGGCCGGCAACATGTTTAACGATAGTTACTTTAATAGAAACCGTAATGTTTCAGTATCTGTCTCTGATTCAATGTTGAAAGCAGTGGTTTTCACCTGGACTATTGGTTTGATGTTGATGGCTGGAATTAGACTATTTCAGTACAAAAAATTACAGTCTTTGCTGTTACAAAGAAGCCAGGTAAAGGATGTAATGCTTTTTGCGGGGCTTTCTGAATTAAAACAAAACGCCAAATTTGATAATGATATTGAAATCTCATCGAGTCCTTTATTGACATCACCCATTGTGATGAGTCATTCGTTGGACGAAGCCGCTATCGCGGAGAAAAAAACATTGATAGCCTGTGTTGATTTAAAATGTAGC
>JAZGVQ010000276.1:0-10697 GCA_037356215.1 Thalassiosira gravida | reverse complement strand
TTGCAAAATAAATTGTTGCTATTCCTACGCACAAATGATAATATAGTATGATTGTATAAATTCAATGTGTTAAGAGTTTGTGAGTATGCACCTTTTACTAAGAATTGCTGACTTTTTGGTTTGTAATTATTTTTCGTTAAATCCAAAAAATAAATAATTATTAGCTGTTGTAAACCATAATTGTGGTTTGGCAACTTATCAAGCGATCCTTCTTAATGTAGGAATGAGTATATATTTATCGCTTTAATTTTTTGAGGTTTTGGGCTGAGACTTATACAAGCATGCCATAATTCTTCACATAGGAACCTGTATAAAATTGTTACTAACTATAAGGGAAAAACATAAAAGTACGTTCTTTCTGCTTGTTGAAGGTTGTATATAGTACGTGATCCAATAATCAGATCTTTGGCACCAAAAAGAAAATCTCTAAAATACACTTTTGTTAGTATTTTTATAAATTTAGTCCAGATGAACAGTTTTAAACTGAATGAAGTTGAGGGATTTTTATCTTTTTAACCTTTCTCAGGTTTTTGCACTATCGTATCATACATTGCACTTTGTTCACTTTGGATGTGTATATCGAATATCTATGTCAAATATTTAGATATCTGTTTAGTCTTCTTCTGCTTCTGCTTCCGTTTCTGATGGAATGAGTGTCGGTTGCGCGCTGCTGCTGTTGTCATTATCTTCATAGTTGCATTCACCATCTCGATTGATGTCACGTATCTTACTTAGGTAGGAGTGCAAAATATTATTGAACCAAAGATTGACTTCAGACCGAAGTTGGCCGTTAATACTATTCCCACGTTGAATCCACGTAATTTGTCCGAATAGACGTGTGTCTTTGCTTGAAGCCTACTTTTTCGCCAAAATTGCCAAATCGGCCCTTCAAGATTGCTAAGCTTTTGTACTCCCGCTATTTGTTTGCGTCAGATTTTGTGGCGCAGAAAGATAATTGGAAAGATATTTCTACGAATTTTCAATGGCGTGTGATAAGTAACAACACGTCAGAGTTAACTAAACTTTGTATGTCAATATAAGTTATTTATAAAAGATTTACAAAAAACGGTTAATGAGTTCCTTTCATAATTAATATAATATCTAAGTAGAACAGCACATACGTCTAAACTTCAACGTGAATTAGACACAATTATATTATTATGAACAAGAGTAAAATAGCAATCTATTAAAGTTTTTTATTCCACTTTTCAACATTATTGTACTTTAAATGGTCCTACTGCCGCTCTGGTGCGTGCAGGCCTAACGCACCATAGAATGGTGTCACATCGTCCAAACCTAAAGATTTTCAACGTAGGAACTCAAAATTCTGATGGATGATGTGTCACATCTATTTCAAAGCTCAGCCAACCAATCTGTACATAACATTGATACTACGTCTACGTAAAAGTTGACTTAGGATCAATGATTTTCATAGAACGCCTAAGCTCATTTACGACCAAAAATATGACGGTGTTCTTAAGAACTACAGGTGCTGAGGAGTCTTGATTTGAACTCGCCGTGAAATTCTGAACACATATGTAGTCTTACATCATCGTCACACTTAATATTGAGGTCGTATTGAGTGTCTGAACAGACGAAAAGCAAAGCCACGATTTGATCCTATGTAATTTTACACTCGTAAAAAGTTCTGATACAGATTTCGATAAAGAAGTTGGATGGCTGTGCATAAGACATGTTTGACGGACAGACGATGCAGTCTAGTCGTCCAGAAGGGCAGACAAATCTTTCAGTTTCGCGATATCTTGCCCTTTATTTTTTGGCGCGCCCCCGGCCTGCCGCCCGTCATTGTGGAAGATTTGGCACAATTTTCACTCCCATCTCCCATTCTATCATCCTCGCTCCTCACTCTCAATTCCACCTCCAACCCATCACACCACCATGTCCAACGGTCAACCAGACGGCGCATTCCCCCGACTAAATGCCTCCATGCTCCACGCAGGAAACTGGGACAGTACCATCGTCAGCATTGTCGGCAAGGCGGTCAGCTTCGATGGCATGCAGACGCTCGAGTTCGAGTGCGCCGACGGAGGCAAGGTCCAAGTGCAAGTGGGGCCCGATTTTAATTTCGAGCACGGGAAGGCGATGGAGATTATGGGTGCGGCAAACGAGGATAAGACCGTGCAGGTATGTGTGACACTCTTTGCTCTTGGTTTTGTCAACACGTGAACATTGTGTATTTTCCCAAGAGCTACGAAGTGATGCTGAATTTACTCGACAATCTGTCTCTCTATTTTTGCTAGGATGTGATGTGTTTCCCTCTGTCTAGGATGATGCGATATAATTCTCACCCTTGCATTTAATTATACCTCTCTATGCAGCATTTTATTTCTCGTGACTTGGGCGAAGGCTTTGATTTTTCTAACTACAATCAGTTGATAACGAAAGTGCTAAACAATTCGAAATATTCCGATTTATTTGGTGTCTAATCTTGAACACCAGGGCATTATTCCGTAATTGCGTAGGGTGATTTCGGTGATGGTCGCTACAACGTTACTTGGAGGGAGCATAGGAAAACAACTTATCGGGATTGGGGAGCATACACAAACACCATATTTTCATATACAATATTGAATTCTGCTGAATCATTGAATAGGAGTGCGCACAAAAAGGCCAGAAATTTCGATGATGCCCTTCGACCATTTTCCTTGCCAATGGAATGCCGTCCAAAGATTTCAACAACAGCGATGTATAGGGGTGGTAAAATATATTGGTCATCTAAAAGCAGCAATTTCAGTGAAAAAGAGTAATGATACTATGTCAATTAACAATTTTTTCTGTGAATCTCGAAGGCGGCAAACTTATGGAGAAGAGAAAAGAGTGTTACATTTGGTATTTCCTTGGTTACATATCCATTCTTCATTTGACCTCTACTACTTTTACACACTTCAATCGGAGAGTAAGGAAATTTTGAACAATGGACAATGAAACAACATGTTCACAAATCGAGTGAGTCATTGTCAAAAGATTGAGTGTTAGTAACGAGTAGACGTCTGGGTAACAATTTAGTTCAGTTTATCATCATTATACTTCTGCACATCAATTTCCCCTTCCCATATCAATGGGGAAATGAAATGAGCCAATACATCTACTGTTTCCTCATTGTTGTAGTTATATTTTTGGGTGTGTCTGAGAGCGGCATCTTCGGCATAAATGGGATCGCCTTCCGTGATATCAGATAACGAATACACTTAATCAAAGAGACGGAATCCATCCTGTACAGCCTCAAAATACGCCCATACGATGTCTGGGAGGTTCTGAGGAATAAACGATCCTAAGTGCCGGCTAGCAACTTCGTCTGCCGCTTTCTGGAACAGCTGAGGCTGAGATACTTTTGCCGTTGTATATGCCCATACGATGCTGGAAAGGGGCTGTGGCTTGAAAGATCTTAATTGACGGGAAACAGCATGGTCGGCTACTATCTGGAACATGTCTGGATGGGATACTTTAGCCGTTGCAAAGGCCCACACAGTGTTTGAAATATCTTGGCAATTGAAGGATGCTAAGTGGCGGTGAATAATTTCACCAGTAACTTTGTTGAATAAGCAGGGGTGCGGCTGTCCAGCCTTAGCATAAGCCCATACAATCCTGGATAGACCATGTGGCTTGAAACATCCCAATTCACGATGCTCGATATCTTCGGCTGCTCTCTTGAACATATGAGGCTGAGATACTTTCGCAATCACATAGGCCAGCAAAATGTTAGAGAGCTCCTGCGGCTTAAAAGATCCAAGGCGACGATAAGCAATCTTGTCTGCGCCTGCGCTGAAGAGTCTGGGACATGAATGTTCAAACTTAGCATAAGCCCATATGATGTTGGAAAGACTCTGAGGATTGAACAATCTTAAGTGGCGGCTAACAACTTCGTCTGCCATTTTCTGAAATAGGAGAGGATGAGACACGTTGGATATTGCAAAGGCCCAAAAAATGTTGGAAATAGTCAACGGTTTGAACGCTCCAAGGTTTCGGGAGGCAACTTCATCTTCCGCATTCTCAAACAGGCAGCAATCTGATACGTCCGCCGTGGCATATGCCCAAATCAAATGAGATAGGTCCCGAGGTTGGAAAGAATTCAACCAACTGTACTCAATAACTTCATACGTCACTTTGTCGAAGAGTCTCGTATGGGAAACCTCTGCCGTCGCAAATGCCCACATGATAGTGGATAGAGTCTGTGGCTCGAATGTTCTAAAATCTTTGAGTGCCATGAGAGCGTCGGCAATGTGATCAGGCAATGTGATCATACAAACTAATTCCTCCAACTTTCGGAGCAACTTCGGCAATGGCACCTGCACAAGCTAGATTTGAACATCCCCGAGAGTAGAATTGTGGGAAAAGAGGAACAGCAGCAGACGCAATTGATCAGAAAATCACTTCTTTCTTTTCCGTGCCACTCCCGACGAAAGTATCATAGAACATCTGGTAGTAATTCATCTCTTTCTTGTTTTCGTAGCTACATATAGCTCTGATGATTTTGCCATGCTCAATGCTATTTCAGCCAACTGAGTTGACCTATACGCTTCTAGTCCACTCATAGTGCAATCAGCCAATGCATTCAATTTATGGTCAAGTCAATGTTGGTCTTGCTGGTATGGCAGAGGTTTAATGGCTTGGATAAGCAGGCATGGGAGATGAGTTCATACTGCTACCATAGCCGAAGGCCACAAGTCTTCATGTTCAAACGCCACGTCAACAACCTCTTCAATTGTCTCACAATCATTCACATTTGGGAAATGCTTGCTTCGCTGTTTTTTGCTGCAGTTTCTACCATTGTTCTCGGTAAAGTCACAATACTGTCGTTTGCCACTGGCCCCTCTGTTCGCGTCGTTACTTGGGTGATCCGAAGCTCCCACCATCCTGCCATTGTACACTGATTGATGCATGTTCATGCGGTCACCATTTCCCAAATGCATTGTGTTAGATTCAAAGATTCATTGATGAAGTGTTCCCTTTGGATTGTAAAGTAAATGTTTTGATAATGTATCCTTCTACCGTCTAATCGATGTGGTTATCCTAACACATCATCATATCATGAGCAACGACGGGATAAGATACCCCATGGCCTCTGTACGATATGATCTATGATAATCGGCGACAGCTGCGCGTGATACTAAAGATCAGATTCAAATATGGAATTAAGAAGCTCTTGGAATGACATCATGGCCACGCACAATGCTACTTAGGCTCCAGGTATCTATGCACTGACCTTGTGGGTATCCTGGGATCCCAACTAATATATCTTATCATCATCAGAGCCCCCACCAGTGACCTCTCCCTAATCAACCAAACTGAATGCTCGCCAAGACAAAACCCTCATGTTGCAGGTATCCTTACTTGGATGGCATCGGAAGATATCCAAGACGGTTTGAAATGCTTACAGCTCAGTGATAGATAATACCTGAACGTAATGGCGACGTAAGATACTCTGGCGTCAACACCACACTCTACAATCCTAATTGTGTGAGAGGATAAAGAATCGTCAGTGGTGTTCGTTTAACAGAATAATGGATACCATATGCCATACCCTACAGGGCAAGTTATTCCCAATACACCATAGGATTGATGATGAGTATCTTGTTGTGTGCAATCTTTGATGCTTCAGCATATTATTTCAGTTCACAGAGAGGAAGGAGAATGATTATTCGTTACCATTGAATACTCCACGTCAGCATTATTGTATGAAGTACTGGCTCTGGCCACTGTATATGCTTGATGTTTTGCGTTCTACATCTCTGGTTGCTGGCATGGGGCAGATGCAAAGTGCAAACTTTGTCCAAGTAATCACCTCCTCTTGTTGGACCATTCACTTGCCAACATCAACACAATGCGGATTCACGGGTGGAGGCAGGAAATCATTTGTAATTGTTCTCCGTTATAGAAAATTCTCAATATCGATATCCTTGTCCTTGGGGGATGCATCTACCACCACATCCTGGTTGGTCCCAATTCACGAAAAAGGGGTGCGATCTGTTCTACCTTTGCTGCTGGAACAACAGCACTAAGGGAGAGCTTGAGTAGGATAGAGAAATGACTACAAGATGAATTTTATGATGCATTAATTGGTAAAAATTCAGAACACAAGCAAGAGTTGGAGGCAATGAACAGTTGGTGGAATTATTGCCAAAAGCGTGTCACAACGGGTATCCTCTTGTAAAGAAGAAGCGAGAATATGATCTGGATGCATTCCAAAGACAATTAGATATTCATTTTTTTGGGAAGACTAAAAGAAGTAGAAGTAAAAAGTAAGGGGTAACAATTACATGGGCGATATTATGATTTAGTAATTGGCAGTTATTATTGGTTGCTCTTGTCACTTGTTAATCCAAATTTGCACTACGCGTTCTATCAACTGAATAGTTTTGATTTATTGGGGGAAGCAAGCATATCTAATCTCAACAAGATGATGACATCAACAAAAGTGGAATCACAGTGACGGTCCAGGTAGAGCACAGTTTCTCGGGCTAGGAAGGTAATATTGTGGATGAATCATATGTCCCAGGAATAACCTTCTGCTATTGAGATACATTTCAGAAGTTGGTGACATATATTAGAGAGAGATTCTGTTCTATTTTTGAGTGGTCTGATTCAATCTAAAAAATGATTTTGTCTGTATTTAACCTTGCATGTCTGTTAGGACATACAGAGTACATGTTGTATTATGTGCAATATTTTTCATCACTAGAGGTTAATCAGAGGATAAGACTGAGAAACAAAGAATGAGGTATATGTGGCCAGACCATGCAAATCTTAGAAGGTCTACAATTGTATGACTGAAGTCAGGTACATTTGATAAGATCGGAAGTATATTTGGTAATATTGAAATACAGCTCCAAGAAACTCTTAGAGTACATGAAACAAGATCAATGAAGATTTCTATGGATAAATGAATCCAAAGCAAAGAGATTAGTTTAGAGTAAAACATCTCTCGTAATTTGTAATTTCTAATACAGAATAGAGACACACAACCGTCTACTCTCTCACACACTACTATCTCACTAAGTTTGATATTGCTGTTCTGGTGTAGATTCTTTTTAACACATGTCTAATAGAAAACAGATATAGTTCTGCTTCTTGTTACAATCCTGTTCAACTTCATCCCACTCCCATTATGGAAAAGACAAAAACGCAAACTATTCTACCTTTGTAACTCGTTGCCGTTTCAGAATTGTCCTCCCCGTCGACTTTCTACCAATGAAATTGTTTGGACCATTAATCTTGACACCAATAAACTTCCCACTCACGTCTACAATAGTATCTACTCTGTCACTATAACTTTTCTCCGCCAACCGTGCCTCTATTGGTTGAAGGCCAATGGAACGTGAAGTAGAAACAATTTCTTTTTTGAGATCTGATATTGTACGTCTTCTATAAACAAATGCTCCAAAACAGCGCTTACCAACTGACATTGGCAAATCAGTCTTGAATAGCTCTTGTTTCTACCAAAGGTACCACTGGTAAAGCTGGCATGTCTCTGTGAATTGAAGCTGTCCATCTTCTCAACCAAAGTATTGTTGAATGATGCATTGAAAAGTTTAAGAACTTTGACATCCACCACAGCATATGACCAAGCAATATTGCATAGACCTTGACTACTGTATTGGCGGAACATAGATACCAGTGTAGGTGCCAATGCAATGAAAATGGGTGAGTTTGAGAAACCATAAGTCATGAAGCCCATAGCGTTTGTGAAATGTCTTCGACAGTCATCCCATGCTTTTGTCCCAAAATTCCATCAGCCAGGTTGTCACAAAAAATGGATGCGATATTTTTGCAGTTGCATATGCCCATGCAATGTTTGAAAGGTCTTGCCAATTGAATGATCCTAAGTGACGGCGAGCTAATTCTTCGGTAATGTTGCTGAAAAGCCTGGGATGTAGTAATCACGTTACCACAAAGGCCCACACTGTGTTGGAAAGATCTTGCGGGTTGAAAGATCCAAGGCGATGAGAAGCAATCTTGTTGGCAACTGCGCATAAGAGTCCAAGCCATGAATATCTAACCTTAGCATACGCCCATACAATGCTGGAAAAGTCCTGAGGAATGAACGATCCTAATTTGCAGGAAACGACTTCATCTGCAACTTTACTGAAGAGCTTGGGGTGTACTTGTCCAGCCTTAGCATACGCCCATGTAACGTTGGAAAGAGTCTGAGGATTGACAGATCCCAATTGATGATGTTCAATATCTCCAACTACTCTCTTGGATACTTCTGTCTTAGCATGAGCCCAAACAATGTTGGAAATGGCTTGTGGCTTGAAAGGCCCGAGGTGGCGAAATGCAACTCCGCCTCCCACTTTCTCAAACAGGCAGCGATCTGATACGTCCACTGTGGTATAGGCCCAAATCAAATTGGATAGTTCCTGAGGTTTGAAATAATCCAACTGGTGGTACTCAATAAGTTCATATGCCACTTGATCGAAGAGTCTCGTATGGGAAACTCTTGCTGTTGCGTATGCCCACGAGGTGTTTGAAAGATCCTGTAAGTTGAATGCTCTCAAGTCTTTGAGTGCCATGATTGGGTTGGAAATATGATCATACAAACTGATCCCTTGAACTATGGGAGCAACCCCAGCAATGGCGCACACATAAGCTAGATTTGAATAATTGGGTTGCGGGAGAAGGGGGACAGCAGCAGACACCATTAATCAGAAAAGCCGTTGTTTCCTTTCCATGTCATGTCCAACGAGAGTGCTGTGAAATATTTGGTGACACCTTGTCCTCTCTCTCCCATTTCTATAGCTCCGTATAGGTTTGCTGTTTTTTGCCGCATCTAATGCCGTTTGCGTCAATTGAATGTGGCCATACTTTTCCAGCCCACTCCTAGTGCGATCAGTCAATATGTTCAGTTTATGGTCAAGATCACTTTGCTCTCATGGATGACTCTGACACTGAATGGCTTGCATAAGCAGGTGTGAGAGGCGAGTCCACACTGCTGCCAAGTTTGAGGGTGACAATTGTTGATGAGCAAATGCCAAGCCAACAACCTCTTCAATTGTCTCACAACCATTCACATTCAGGGACCACTTACTTTGCTGTTGTTTGTTGCAGCTTCTACCAAATTCATCGAAAAAGTCGCCACGCTGTCTTTTGCTGCTAATGCCCCTTTTTGAGGTTGCATTGTTACTTGGGTGATACGAAGCTCTTGGCATCCTGCCCTTGTTTGCTGATTGACACATGCTCACACTATCGCCATTTGAATTATCCAAAGACATTGTGTTAGGTTCAAACTTTTGTTGATGAAGTTTTCCCTTTAGATTACTTATGCAGTGAACAAGATGTGATCAGTGGTACAGATACTTTCACAGTTTCAACCATAAATTGTAATATATCAATTTAGATCTGAATCATAACACATCAATTAAGGTCTGTATGAGTCAAAAATGTAAGCAAAATGATGTAGATGGATCTTTCAAGTTTCACTGTGGCATTTACTTACTCACTTACAATAGTATTTAAGAATGTAGTATTGAACCAGCATCTGCATTTGGGGAGAGATTCAGCAGACGGCACCTAAATACCACACCTTTCCAACCCCGATCATTGGTCCACAAGGGACAGGCACATGCCCGATTTAAGACATTTCATTCACTTGCTGTGGCACATCTGCTTGTTTCCATGGATTGGTTTAATAAGTTGGTCTATTTATTGCCTCGACGTATGATAAGTTTGGTTTTTGTGCATGACAGTCATCGTAATTGCATTTGAATGCACAGACTCATACGTATTTGGCACAACAATATGTATTTAAATGCTGAAACCTTTGCATGTCTACTTTTTACCCAACAGGAGCGTGCTGATTGAATCATTTGTTGACATCATTCGATTCTCGGCCATTATACTGCCTCTAAGATACCATGCACTTGCGATAGCCTTCCACCAAGCTCATTGGCTCTTTCAGAATTCTTTTTTGTTGCTGCATGAAGGTGCTCTCGAGTTATTCAATCCTAAGCAGAGGGATAACATCGAGTCAGTACGTGTTTGCTCATGTCGCAATGCCGTGATATGATGTTGACGATCGACTAGATATTTGTACTGACAATGTAATGATCGATTCGCAAAGTTGCAACAGCTCTCTGAGTTTGCGTTTGTAGTAATCAAGATTGAGAAGGTGCCTGAGGAATATGATATTCATCAATGCTGCTTCTTCAAAACGCATCCTAAAAAGAAGTGTTCGGCATAGAATTGTTGCACCACATAGATTACAAGAGTACAACTTGAAAATGCTGAGATTTTCTTTTGTTTGTGCAGGTCTGAAATGGTCAAGCCAGATTAGACTGCACACCTTTCACTTCTGGTTTGCTTTTTTGCAATACATATTTCTCGGAAAAACAACCTCTCTTCTTACTCTGAAACATGAAATATCCTATGAAACAGGGCCTCAGAGAAGATGTATTATAATCATAACTATGTACAATACTCATATAAATGAAAACACTGTAGAAGTGTAATGAAAGGCCTGTTTGTCGCTAAAATCTTGAACACTGAAAAACTTACAATTTATGTTAAATTCTCTAAGTACTTACGAACACGAATCTTCGCTCACATTATTCCGAGAAGGCAGCCAATTTTTGCCATGTCGAACAAATTTGTTGTAGCAGGTCCGCCAAGCTATCTGACCCTTCCTGTTTTTTTTCCACAGATACTTCCCCATTCTTGCATATGATCTGCATGTGCAAAAT
>JAZGVQ010000275.1:0-10727 GCA_037356215.1 Thalassiosira gravida | reverse complement strand
GAGCTTACGCTCGCCTACTCAAACACTCATAAATAGTAGCTAACAGTTACCTACATCTTTAGCTCTTCTACACCACGTTGGCCATGAGGAAGTGAACTCCAGTGGCTGCGATGACTATTGCAGAACAAGCTCTGTGATCTGCTCCCAGCTTGCATCTGTTGACCATTATATAATTGAGTTCTTCAACTTTATCTTCCTTGTTGTCACTGTTATTATTTCCACTGTTCTACCATTTGTAGTTGTTAATCTCATAATCACCACAGCAGGATTTGCTATCATCATTTTAGTCATGCCTGTACTGCCACTCTTCTCATGGGGATATTGTTTGCACCATTATTATCACCTATGGGAGTATCAATGGGAGTAGTCTCGTTGGAATAACTCAATAGCACAATATTCTCTATTTTCAATCCTGGGATCGTGTCTGAGACGGTGGACCGGAACACTACATTGTGCATGGATTGAAATTCATTTCTTCTAGTCTCTAATTCACAGATATTGGCAAATGGACTTTGAAGCAATAGGAAGAATGGCCACTTTGATGGTAGGATTTTCGTGGGCATTGGGAACTCACACAACTTGTGTTCTTAAAAACTTGTGTACAACTTGTGATGTAAATCATTGCAAAGGATGTAATTGATGTGAAGGATTGAAGACTTGAAAATTCATGGGGTTCTGTTTGAACTGATGTGAAGCATGCATCCAATGGGCCCTAGATTTGGCATGATGTTTATTGTGCTTGTGCGATAATATTCCCACCACACCCACATCACCAAACACTGTGGTTAGGTCGTGTTGATATATCCAATGCAGCATCAAATGCAGATGCTCACGTCAGTCAAATGGCAATGGTATCTACGAGGTCAACTAAATCCTGGATTATGGATTTTGGTTATATTATAGGAATTCGGAATCTCATCAACAAGCAGGGTGAAGAGTGAGGTATCATGAGTATCATATTAAGGAAGTCTAGATTCGAGAAAGGGTGGAAGAATAAGTGCTGCCAACATGGCTTCTGCACATAATGATGCATACAGAGATTTGTTAGATGTTGTTGGATGAGATTGGATATACATCCATGATGGAGGGCAGTTCCAATAACCCTGGAAGAGATTAATACTGCATTTATGTCCAACAACGCAGGAGATACTTCTCAGCCAAATCTACCAACAAGGCAATCAGAGAGCAATAGACATGACCCGGGCAGGGATCACGGAGGCATTTCCTCTCCCCGAAGAGCTCGAGTAATAATTTAAAAATTGAATTTCAAAACGTGGCCTGAGCCATAATTGATTCAATCCCTTGATTACCACATGACATGTAGGTAGAGAGGGAAAGCAAAGTGGAAGATTTTGAGGGGTAATCGTCTAGCGTACAGTAAATATATTAGAAATGCCGTTACTAATTGTTTGCTTTATAATGATTATATATAATATTCATTGAATAAATATAAGTCATTTTGATGAACACTGGAAGGCGCAAAGCGCGCCAAAACATAATACAAAACGAAATATCTATGTTCAATCTATTTACTTCCTCATCCCATAGACACAATAAAATATCATATAAATGATACTTGTACTAGATAATATGTGCTGACAATGTATCTCCATTTTGCAGAAAAGGAGAGATATCATTTCATTTTTCACCTGCATGATTGAATCAGAGATCAGGAACAGGACAAGAACTGGCTGCAACAACAGCGATGGCAATGGTAATAATCATGATCATGACCAAAATAGGAGTGTTTACGAGTGGAGCGGAAAAGCATCACACCCAACGCCTTCACTACACCCATTAAACACCATCAGACCAAGAAGGCTATACCGCAGCGCCCAACATTATAATCGATGCCATCACCAACTGTGTGTTCCGCGAACCGCAAAACCAGGTCCGCCTCCTCTGCCTCTGCTCATTCGTTAGCATCGGACTTATCCTCCAACCTTCTCTCCCAATCTCCCAACATCATGTCGCAATCATCCCGCATGGCAGTAGGAAGACCTGCGGCAGCGGCTGCAGCAGCAACAACAACAGCAAAATCGACCAACATTTGTCGCAAGAGCTACGCGGCCACCCTCAGTCGTCCATCCTACAATTCCACTACTATTGGCGAACAACACAAAAACAACAGCAATAACGTCGCACGAAAGCGAAGTGCGAATAATTCCACCAAGGAAACGGGAGAAGAGTCTTCGGACGAGAGTTCGAAAATCGCCGTGAACGCCGCGGCAGACGGAGGCAAAAAGAAGGGGGGCATGTTTCGCACTTACGCCAAAAGCTACGCCAAACCAACCGAACACAAACAACAACAACAACAACTATCACGCAGGAACAAGTCTCGCCTCGCCCGAAAGCTGGAACGAGGATGGTCGAAGTCCCCCACACCGCGGGACGATGCCAAAAAGAAGAGTCCCGATACCAACTCTTCCTCCTCCTCCTCGGATGCCATTCCATTTCCAAAAAATAAAAAGGATGACGCGCCAATCGATATCGATCCACATGCCCCAACTAAATTCCGCGAATCTTACGAATCCAAAAATGCCCACTCCGAAAAGAATCTGCGTAATATCGAGGCGATTGCCAAGATGCAGGAGGATGCATTGCATATTTCGACGATGGTCGAGATACCAGTTCTGCAAGTGCAAATTGATGGTGAGGAGGATGGTGATGGTGGGGATGGAGAGGGAGGTCGTGTGGAGTTTAGTCCGTTGACCTGTCCAGCGAGTCAGCCTGCTTGGGATTGTGGTAGAGATTCGGACGGGGATGATGATGATGGCGAGGGAGATGCTGGCGACAATGGGGATGAGCGTGTAGCATTGGAGAGTGGTCGGCAACAACGGAATGATGATGTGGCAGATGACAACATAATGCAGCACAGTGAGCAGGGGGGTAAATTGAAGGAAAACGAGGGAATGAACGTCGAACAACAGGCCGAGAAAGTGGCTGCATTTAGTGGGGAGAAGCTTGATACGGCGATGATGAAGAGAGACAACGAGGAGAACAAGGGCAATGGTGATATCAATGAGAATGAGAGTTCAACAGACGTCGATTGGCAACATGATGCAGATGATCACTTTTCAGTAGAGGAAGAAGAGATCGTTCCATCCACATTTGAAGAGAGAAAGCCTCCTGCCAAGCCTTCTGACTCGAACAAGGCCACCCCGAAGAAGACGGGCGAACAGGATGTCAATCGATTGATAGGAAGACCCAAATCTGCCAGAAAGAGACCCACCAGGACGCGTAAGGGAGCGACTGCCCTGGCTCTGGCCTCCGAGCAGGCCGACCATGCGGATTCCCAAAAGGGTAATAGAAAATTCGACTTCGGTTGGCATAGTCAAGCAGAGAGTCGCTATCTAGACGACGAAGAAGACGAGAGAAAGCCCCCAGCCAAGCCTTCTCCGGCGAAAAAGGTCATTTCCAAGGAGACATGCAAAGGAAACAATAGATTGAGGAAACAACCACCGAAAGCTGTCAAAAAGAGACCCATCAGGAAGCGTAAGGGAGCGGTCGCCCTGGCTCTGGCTGTGGAGTATGAAGAGGATGATAATGTGGGCGCTGAACACGAGAAAGAGGATGAAGAGGAACAACCCCATGCTGCCAAGAAGAAAGGCAGGAAGCGCAAGCAAGGGCCCACGGCACAGGCCCTGGCAGAGTACGATGAGACAGGAGAGGTTGACTCTTATTTTGACAAACGAGCTGCAGAGCGGAGAGGCAAAAAGGCCTTGGAGAAACAGCAGGAAGAATGTGGAGAAATGGATACTTCCCATGTGGATGAAGATGAGGACTATGGGCATACGTCGTTCCATAGTGATGACGACGAACCGATTGGGACAGCACGAGCATCGTCTGAGCCCCTGTTGTCCTCATCGGCACCCGACCATCCAACAACCGCTGTAGAAGCCGCGACGAACGGGACAGAAAAACAATCAGAGCCTCTGTTATCATCAGCTGTGCCTGAGCCGTCGACAGCAGCGACAGCAGCATCCACAGCAGCATCTGCAGAGTCCAAAGCCAACAACGCATCCGCAAATACTGAAAGCAACACCCGAACCACCACTGAAATGATTGTCGCCCTCCGCAACGAAGTAGATCAGATGGGTCGCGCTCTCATATGTCCAATCTGTCAGAGCACTCTCAAACAAGCCAAAATCCTTCCATGCGTCCACGCCTTCTGCTCCGGATGTCTCATTGACTACTTTAATCCAAAACCGACGATCAATCCCAAGACCAAGCGTCTACAGCCATGCAAGGTCAAAAACGAGTGTCCCGTGTGCAAGGCGTCGAACAGGGGAAGGAGGAGCGGGGTGTTGGCGCCCCACCTGGACGAGTTGGTCCTGGCGTATAAGGGCATTGGAAGGGCGTTCGGATTTGCTCCCGTCGTGTACGGAGCGGACATTGTCATGACGCAGTTGGATCCCGAGGAAAATGGTGGATTCAACATGGAATCGGAAGACGACGAGGAAGAGGTTGAAGGAAAGATGCCCGCGGTGGATGATACCGACGAGGTCAAGCGAAAGCTCGACTCCAACATGCATGAATATGGCCAGCACCTACAAGTGTGTCAGACGGTTCATGGTGCCTTCCTTGAACGAACGGAGAGCCTGCAACTGCAGCATAAAGATCGTCCTAGCAATCGACGGGAGGAGATTGAGAAACAAAACCAAGTGCGTCGATTACAACTTTTGGCCAAGGAGCAGGAGGCAGTGGTGGCGGTGGACGAAAAAGCGTTCAACAAGGTGAAGAGGGTGGCTGGGACGAAGGAGATGCTTGCCGCCAACACTGCCAAGTTTCTAGCAGAGGCGTCCAAGGGCGAGAGGGAAGCGGCTCCTATTGACAACGATAAACGGTCAGGAAAAGACAATGAGTCATCTGCGAAGGCGAAGAGCAACGTGTTCGACAAACCGAAAACAGATGAGATGCAAAGCGAACGAAACGATGTCAGTGATCTCTCCGGGAAAATCGAAACCAGCAATGCAAAGAGAGGAAAGGCCGAAAAGTCCATTGGAACTGTTGTCTCAGCTGCTGGGAAAATTGAATATGCAAAAGCTTCCAAATTGGAGCCAGCCAAAGCTAAGGACGAAACGTCTGCTGCAGCCGCCAGTGATATTGCCTCAGGCAAGAAACCTGTGTCAACCGCGGCAGGCATTAGTGGAGAGGCCAAGAAGAAGTCGGCCGACGAGGCTCTTGAAGCAGGTGGAGGGATCAACAATTCAGTTATGATGGAAAATAGTAGCGCCACCCCATTTGCCACCAACGAAACGGATCAAGCAGAAGCAGTCAAACATGATAAATTATCTCCAGAAGAGGAAGATGAGTTCTGCACTGCTCCAGACGAATCTCAATCGTTGGCATATTCCACGGCACGAGAAGAAAGCCAGGGAACAGCATCAATCCATGTCACAGCACCAATCAATGTCAAATCAGTTCCAAGCCCTATATTGATACACGATGGAAATACAGTCAAGAAAGCAACTAAACCACAACAATCATTGACGGCAGCATCCCGAGACAAATGCGTGTTGGATCTGGAGAAACGCCTCTTGTCTTCGGAAAAACCATCAGTCGGGAGGAGAAAATCTCCTCGGGCTGCAGCCTCCACTTCCGCTCCCTCCATCCAAGCTTCTGCACGTGAGTCGATTGCCACTGTCGCTACCAGCCGTAGCAATATCAGTCCTATCGTCCTCCACGATGGCAACACGGCACGCAAGATCCGCCATGATGATAGACCGAAGAAGTCCATTCCAGCTGTGCAATCATTGCCGGGTGAGGAGTCCAAGGTTGACAATCTCAATAATGTACGCACCAACCGACACAATAAAAGAAAGAAGCCATCCCCAAGGGTATCATTGGACCAAAGCCCCACGCCTCGTCGCTCTGGCAGAATGCCGCCTGTGTCTGCTGCTGCTGTTGTGGCGAATAGGGGTTCTACCAAGGAGGACAACGCCTTAGTTCACATAGATGGCGGCGCGGATAAAAACTTGCCCACATTTAAGTTAGGGGAATCTGACGCTGCAGCATCTTCTCCCCCCACTCCTATCGAGCGCCAAGAAGAGGAAGAGAAAGAGAACATCATCGCCAAGGGAACCATCGTATTCATCCAATCACGAACCTGGCCTGGCATCAATAAGCCAGGAGGCGTCGCACGCGTTACGAAAGTCCATAATTTCAACAACTCGACTAAGTATGATGTTACCTACATTCTAGGCGGCAAAGAAAAGCAGGTGGAGGAAAGCTTTGTTACGTTGCATGAGGTTGATGCCTTGGAAGCGGTCGACGAAGAATGCCCCAACGATTCGAGGACGGCACGCGTTTCCATGTCGCCTGAAATCAAATCGCGGTTGATACGACGGAGGAAGGCGGCGGTGGCGAAGACGGATCAATCAACATCACCTCCGGGAAGAGGAGTGGCTTCTGGTATACCCATCTATAGTGATGAAGAATTGAAGCACATCCCTGCAGATGTTTTGAAATGGGCTGGTATTGTTCCAAAAGAGAAGAGGGGCAAGGCAAAAGCAGCAGCAGAAGGCGGCAAGAAAGAGGCATCAGCAACGCGTGGAAAGAAACGAGTGCTGACAGAATCTGATCTCAACGCCGAAATGAAACCTATAAGAAAGAAGCAGAATACTGCCTCTGCCACACCAGCCAAGAAGGGGTTCGGCGGCAAGTCGGCAAAGCAGGACCGCGATTCATCACCTGCCACCAATGCCAAATCGAAACCTGACACGAAGAAGCAGAAGACTGCCACCATACCAGCGAAGAAAAGAGGCAGCAGGAAATCTTCAGACCCAGACCATGACCCATCTGTCGCTAATGTCAAATTGAAACCCGCGAAAAAGAAGCATAAGAGTGTCACCACTACACCTGCGAAGAAGAAAGGTGGCGGGAAGTCTTCACAACAGGACCATGATCCACCACTTGCCTCTGAAGGCTTGAGAGGAGTGATTGGCCTGCTATCAAATGAAGAGATAGTAAGCCTCGCTGATACTAGATATTCCTCTGTCCTCTCCTCGGACAAGAAACCGTCAAAAACTGAGAGCGTTACATTGCATGCCGTGACATCAAGTCTGACAGATAAAGATTCAAAAATGTTGGATTCATTATGCAAGATGCTGAAAGGGAAAAATGGTGAGCATCTCACATGATATTGGATTTTTGTCCTCTTTTCCCTCATGTCAACCTAACCTTCCTTGACTTTACATCATGTGCAGTCATTCTCAAAATCACGAAAGATTTCAACCCCAAAAAAACTCAGCTTTGCATTACTGCAGCCGCCGTCTCCTCCTCACGAACATCTGCCAAAAATCGAAAGGATGAGCCAATCATGAACGTGGTCTCCAAATCCAGGACATTGAAAGTGATGCGGTCTGCCCTCTCCGGTATTCCGATTCTCACACCCCAGTGGATGGAATCTTGCTTGAAAGAGGGTGGCATGGTCGCACCGACTGGAAATATGTGCACCCGTACTCTTCCGAGGAAGCAAGCAGCGAGCGCAGGAAGTGAAGATAGGAAGGACGTCTCAACAGAGCATTTTGGAGTAGCCAAGTATGCAGCTACTTTCCAAAAGATATCTTCACTGAGTTCTTGCCACCTGTTCAGTGGAATCTCGGTGATGTTGTGCGGTAGCTCGGCGGGATCGGGAATGACAAAAGATCTTAAGGTGTTACTCCAACAGGCAGGTGCGTCTATCATTAGCTCTGTATCAATGGCAAGCCGTCTGCTGACAGACATGTCCAAAGAAGAAGGAGGATCATTAGGACCCTTTGTATTATTGTGTGATGATTCATTGACGGACAAGGGCTGTGGGATTTCGGATGCCTTATTCAAACAGGTCAAGAAGTTGATTGGTGATTCTCCTAGCTCAGACGAGACCAAGGAAGCAAGGGTGCTCTGCGTTCATTTCACTTGGTTATTCGATTCTATCAGTTGTGCGACTCCAATGAAGGCGACATCATACGAGCCGTTAGCACCTCGCCCCAAGGCATTATGGGATTTAACCACTGAGAAGGAAATGCCGACAGCCACTAACAATAGAACTGAGTCCCAGACTTATTGAGGTGGAAGGCGAAAATTCACCTGTCATAAACAAAATTAGAAAAAAGTAACCAGATAAAGACGTTACCCGAGAGTTAAGTAGAGTTTAGAACGTGCATGGGTAGCTTTCTGCACGACAGAAGGGACGGCGGTTGGGCAGGTATAGGAATTCCACTTTCCCTTAACATCCTTGATTCATGATACCAACAAAGAAAATTTAAGTACCATAACATCCTTGAAGGTGGTCACACCCTGCGGACTGTTGGTCGTTGGTACGTCCATCCGAGTCTAGAGATTTGTTGGTGCGCCACCATGACTGAAAAGGTAGAGAGAGTCTCCGCTCAACTATTATTGAGCCAAAAAAAAGGTTTGTTCGGTATCAATTGAGGGTATCGAATATTTTTACAGTACTAATCCACTGACACTCCTCTCTTCAATGTGATCTCGTTGCTGCACGATACAAGCAGACATGCCACAGTATCGCTCCAAGCATACACACAAGCACATCGGAAAACGTCTTGTAATTTCTCTGCCAGTCCCCACTTAATTATGTTTCGTTTTGACACATGGCAGTGTTCCGCAGTCCGAGATGATCACACATGAAAGAAATACAACAAGAGGCATTCTTGGCCCCTCACCCCCCGACAATTTGGCGCTTTTCGTATGCGCAGGACATGCACAATGTCATAATTTTTTTAAAGATAGCCGAGACCCCCAAGTCCCCTAGCCCTAGCCGTATTTGCTCAAATAGCTCAACCCCAATTGAATGCTAATATGCCACTACTAATCAATCTTCTACTCATCTACACCTCTCTCACAGGACACGCACAAGCCCCTTCCCCCCAAAGCGTTTTTTTAAATTAAATCGCCACCCCTGGACCCTGTCCATTCTTCCTCAACAAATTCAAACCCAACTGAAAGCTAATCCCGCTCATAATCCCAATCTTCTGCTTGTGCGGCACGGTCGGCATCCACACCCAAAACAGCATAATGAATCCCACGAAGAAACCCAGTATGAAACCCCACACGAAATCCTTGTCGGAACCCGCCGAGGGCAAGGGTCCCATGTACGGATGGTACGGAGAGTTGGCCCCGCCATTGCGCAGGAAGGTGCCGTTGGGCGTAAACGCTCCCCCGAACATTTCGTCGTCGTCTTCGTCCGCACCGACGCCGAGGTCGGACAGCCCGCCGTTGCGGGAACGGAAGAAGAGGCCCGCGGGGGTGGTGGGGGCGGGCGTTGTTGTTGTTGTTGCCGCCGCGCTCCCTCCCACGCCGTTTCCCCCGCCGGTGATGGCGGCGAGGAGGAGGGGGTTGTTCGTGTTGAGATTCATGCGGAATTCCGAGTATGGTCCCTGTGTCATGTACATGGTTTTGATGTTTTATATATTCAACACACAGAGAGAGGATATGCTCGTGAGTCGCATGTAATTTCAGGAACGAAGTCACGCACATACTAAAATTGCCATCGCAACAACAACAACAATCACATTTCTCACCTGTGTGGACATCCACTCATCCTCCATTCTACGACGATCATTCAGTATCTCTTCCCCCTCAAACGAACTCTCATTGGTACTGCGTTCCGCATTGCTGCCGTCGGTATTGGCACCCCCGCTGCTGCCATTAGCAGTAGCACTCGCATCATTCCCCCCATCACGAACATTATCCCCCAACTCTATATCATCCATCCCCTCCTCTCCACCATCGTCATTCACATTATTACTCGACTCGTCCTGCTCCAAGAGCGAATTGGTCGACTCTCCCGTGTCCGCCCTACGTCGCGACGGCGATCCCACTCCCACTCCCGCCCCCGACGACAACGACAACGACGACGACCCCCCTCTCCCGCTCACGCCCGTATTCACAATGTCGATGAGACTGTCGCGCAGCCGCCTCGATGCGCGGATCATGACGCGACGACGCTCGATGTACCGATCGACGGAACGGGCGAAGTAGAGTCGGATGGCGGTCACCTCGTCGCGTGTCATTCCCGTCTGTTATACATATAAGATGTGTTTCGAAAAGGGGGAGCGTAAAAAAAAACGAAGGGGTGTTACTATATTCTGTCGTGCGTGCGTGTTTTTTGCACGGATGCAAAATATCGATGATGTTGTGTGGATATCGCTTGTTTTTTTCTCGAGCATATAGCAAAAACGTCACACGGCAAAAAAACAAGAACAACAACAACGCAAATACATGCAAAAAAAAATCCCCTCACCGATCTCAATCGATCGAATCCCCTACGCTCCCTACGTCTCCTTCTCCTACCTCCTCCCTCCTGCCGTCGTTGCCGCAGCGTCGTCGTCGTCGTCGTACCGCCCTCCCCACCACCACCGCGACTACTACTGCTACCATTATTATTACCACCCATCTCCAAATCGATCTCGCCATGGGCATCCTCGAACTCGCTCCCGGCCTCGCTGCTATCCTCGTCGCTGTCGTCATCGTCGTCATCCTCGCCATTCTCGTTGTTGTTCGAAATGACCACCCCATTGGCATCGATGCCGATTCTCCTCCACAGAGTCTGATCGGCGGAGGATGATGCAGCGAGGGTCGTCGTCGATCCGGTGGCAGTGTTATTCGCACCGTTCCCTCCTCCGATTCCATTGCCACGAGCGCTGCTACCGCTGCCGTCGTGATTCATCCTGCGTAACATCCTGGCCTGCTGTCCTCCCCTCACCCCCTCCTTGGCCAGT
>JAZGVQ010000274.1:0-11267 GCA_037356215.1 Thalassiosira gravida | reverse complement strand
TTCATTTCAGGAGGTAGCATGACAATATCCAGCAGGGTATTTCAAACAGACTCAAATTGAATTTCAATTTGATCTGCAGTTTTTTAAACTCAGACTTCAGCTTTAGATGAAATAAAACAGCATTATTTATGAAAATCTTCTCCTCTTTGATTGAATTGTCTTTTCTACAATTAGCTTGGTGATACATGCTCTAATGTCCTCTACCAAAGTCTGGATTGGACAAACAGTACTCTCTCACCACCATAACACCCGTCCGTTTCTTATGTGCATTCATCCACACTCTCCATTTGGACGGCAAAGTCATCATCAACCATAATCATTATTATCATATCACCAATTACAGCATTTGTATCACATATCATGTTTCAAACACAATACTAAGACCAGGTGTTCTGGCCAGTATTATCCTCAGACAAGTCAGAACATCAAAAACCTTCATTAATTGATCAAAAGTTATGTGGTTTGTCTTTTCCCTGCTCAGCTAGCATTAAATCTGAATCCATCAAAAGTTGCATGGTTCTTCTTTTGCTCTTGTTCAACTCTAGCTATACAATATTGCTCTATTGTAGATCAGAAAGCTTCTGATGATGCAGAATCTATCACACACTTTGGAATAGATATGGTGAATACTTTTAGGCTGAGACAATCCCACATCGCCACACATTTCTGGTAGTGAAGAGTACAGGTTTATTCGTATTTTTATGACAATCCTTTCTCGATCACTTTGTAGAAGCCGCATCAGGGTCCTGAAGAGCCACCGTTGATGTTTTAGGATAGCAACGTATGAGCCAAAAGGAAGACATACTATGACGTGTCTATTTCACACTCGTTGACTAGATGTAGATCCCCTGTGTCTCGTACTACACTGATTACTTGGCTGGAGGAGATGCAATCTTGCGTAAGTATCGTACAAATGAACAGCATGAATAACAACTCGCTTTTGTCATCATTGACCTAGGAGATCGTTGCAAGAAATCAAATTGTCATGTGTTAGTGTGCACTCCTTTTGGGGAAGGTGTAGTATGTTCGAGAAACTAGCATTTAATTTGAATGGGACATATGAAGCCGAACAATCAATGCAATATTAGTTGACAATTAAGTCACTTGCAACTACCGGAATGCTAAGATTTTATCTCATCTACTTGCAAACACAATATTCTTTGAAATAACTACCCCCCACAAATCCTACTTCTGAAAATATCCACACATCATCTCCTGTATATACATATATCAATATCACCTCCCTCCACTACCCCAAACCGCCGCACCCAACACCCCCAACTCCTCCCCCATCTCACCCTCCGGCATGATCAATCGCCCCTTGCCATTTCCACCACTTCCACTAACATAGGCATCCCCCGCCAAATGTACCAAACCTTCCCTCATACTCTCCCTAAGCAAAGGCACCCTCGCTCCTCCACCCACCAAAATTACGGCACGCAATGCATGTGGAGTGAGTGACGTGCATTCCAACGAATTCATAATGGTAGAGCTGAACAGCGTGGAGAGGTTGGTTGGTGATGGCAATGCTTGCGAGAGGCTCTTGTTGTTGTTGTTGTTGTTATTGGATAATGAAGTAGTTGTACCTTGGAGGAGGTAGGGAACCAACTTCTCTCTCACCCAAGTCTGCACCTCGGCATCAACGACGTTACGCGATACGCCCACCTCCAAATGTTTCGGTTGACGCGTTTGTAAATCCATGGTGAGGTAGGGAATATTAATCTCGGATCGAGTCTTGTTGCTGAGTTCGTGAATGGCGGTGGTGGAGGCTTCGTAGAGACGTTGTAACGCTGAGGGATCGTTGAGGGTTGGTTTGGACGATGGATGTGTTGTTCTGGAAGACTCGTCGTCGTTGCTGTTGTTGGTAGTGGTGGAAGTGGTACCGTAGAAACCATCCACGAGATGCGACACCAACAAATCCACAAAGGTATCTCCACCAAACGGCAAAGTTGCGCTGTACAACACCTCCTCCTTCCCACCTTCCCTTCCCACTATGGAAACGCACGTTGAAGTACCGCCCGCATCGACCACCAATACCGATGACGATCCTCCTGCATCCTTGGATGGTAGTAAATTGTAATACTCCGCACCACACACAATCGCCACCGGTTCCGGGACAAATTCGGCAATGCCAGCAGGGGACGTGAGTCCATTCACGGATTGTCGATATTGCGTTAGGTAATCATCACCATTTGCATCCGACGATGGAGGGTACGTGAGGATGGGACGTACATTGTACGATCCAGATCCACGTGCGGACATGGACTCGTCCAATACGAACAATGGATTGGTATTGTTCGCAGAAGAAGAAGGGGAAGAACCCGCATTGGCACCGGAATTGTTGTTCGTGCCGAGAACTTGATCCAGAGCATTGGTAGCCACACTGCGAATCGATTGCCGTATGGCCGCTTCCGCCGCAGTATTGGATGCTCCTCCTTCCTTGGAATAGTCGAGTAGCGATGCGCGTGGACGAAGGATGGTCCCTCCTTTGGTATCGTACGATCGTTCCATTGCCATACGACCCACCAACATTTCCTCGTCTTGCTCTCCCACCTGCCCGTTATTATTGGAGGAAGACGATGGAGGCATCCATACCAAGGATGGAGTCGATCGAAATCCTTCCCTGTTTACGCTCACGGAAGGGGATGGTGGTGGCTTCGTTTGATTTTTGACATGTGATAGGGATGGACGATGGGATAATTTGAGACTTGTTGTTCCCATATCGATTGCCAATATTCCTCCCGTGAAATAATGAGATAAGTCATCTTCAACCCTTGCAGCATTCGCACCAGCAGCATTAACACCAGCAGCAGCAGCAGCAGCAGCAGCACCATCCTGTCCTGCCGCCTCCGGATCAATGCCAGTAACAGCCTTGTACTCCTCCAACTCGTGATAGTATTCCTCCCAATCATCATCGATTTGTTGAAATGTACGATAGGTGTATATCACGCCCGCTCCTAGTATTCCCACCGCGAGGAAGGGTAGGATTTGTTGTTTGGACGTGCTGTGATAATTTCGTCGACTTGCTGCTGCTGTTGATGTTGATGTTGATGATTGCGATGTAAGGTGGTGCGTTGAGGTAGGCTGGTGTGCGAATGGCGTTCGACATTGGTGACCGTGTGCTAGTGAAATGCGCCGTCTGCTATTTGAAGTGGTATCGTCATCGTCGTCGTTAGTATTACCCCAGTTGCTTCCGAGGAGTGGAGAGGGTTGGATGATCGATGATGATGATGATGATGATGGGCGTATACGACGACGTCCGTGGCGTGCTAGCGATGTGGATAGGAGGCTGTTCATGGTGTTTTACGTTTTTTGTTTTACGTCCCGCACGCCTTGTTGCTTTTCTGCTCTGTCTGTGTTCTTATGGAGGACGGATAGTTGGTGTGGAGGTGTAGATTGTAGATGGAGTTGGTGCAGACTCAGATTTGTGCGTTCGTGCACGGGAACAGTTTGTGGTCGTCGTCGTTTTACGGGTTATGGACGCAATTAGGCTTTCTTAAATAGTTTAAGTTAATACTCTCACTTTTTTACTTATGAGAAGTATTTAAATATACATAGAGAAGTATAAATCTCACCAACAAAGAAAGTAAATTTAGTTCCTGCATTGTTGTCAAAAAGTCAAACTCAAATCAGTACAAAATGGGGTCCTTAAAGTCTGTCTACAAAAATAATAATTTGAATAACATTGAAGTACTTACAAAAGTAGGCAAAAAATCTTTCAGAGGATGCGGGAACTGGAAACTGGATGGCACTGGCGACACATTTCAACCGATATCTTTAGCGTCAACCAACACGACTTCCACCAATTGAATCTCATAAAACACTCGATATTCTCAAGAATTGAAAGATCGCTCCGTCGGTGTCGGCCATAAGTTATTTGGAACCATTCTGCTATCTGACAAGGGGGGGAGGGGCAACAGACAACATCCAAAAAACATGGCGCTTCCACCAATAGAAAAAACGCCCGTGATGCTACTGCGATTCACACCCAAGGCCAGTCCCAACCTAATCGCAACAGTCATCGAGTCGCTGACCGGAGGTGGCATCATCATAGTCGAATCCGAAGGTCTCTACGACGAGAATGGAAAGATCATCATCGCTGGTAACGGCTCCGCGAGGAAGAGCGATGTCGTATTGGGATTGACCACGACGCAAAAGCTACTGGAGCACGAGGCGGAAAACATCGTCAAGCTCGTGAAGCCCTGTCGGACGTCTCAACGGCACATGCCTCTCGTTATGGAACCGTTTTCCAGTCTCGCGCGAGAGGATTTCATTAACATCGAACACGAACACGATGGAGATTACGATGAGGACGGATTGTTCACGTCCGGTGAGAGGGCGCTGCTCGTGGAATCGATGATGGCTGCCATTCCGGCTCCCACGTCCTCCCGAGAGGTGGGAGGCCAAGACGACGAAAAGCGTTCTTCGTTGGTGGAGGAGGCATATCGCAAACTCCGATCGTTGGAATCGGAAGATGGATACGAAGGTCACACTTCGACGTTGATCGAAATCCTCCGTCATAAGGAATACATCGATGCGGTGGCACCCATTCATGTTTCGCACATTAAGAAAAGGATTTCGAAGGAAACTTACTCGATTCTAAAGGCTCCGCCGCTGGAAGTTATTCGTGATTATTATGGGGAGGGAGTTGCATTTTACTTTGCGTGGATGTATCATATGATATGCTGGTATGTGCTTCCTGGCCTTTTCGGATTGGTGGCCTATATAGTGAGGAGGTATCATGGTGATACTGTGGATAACTGTGAATTTACCCCCTTTGTAGGTATGTGCTTTTCGTATTTTTATATTTGTTTTGTTGCCGTAACCAAAATAGACGTCACTCACATTCCAGCTCTAATGGATTTTTGGGTGATATAGGGCTCATCACATTTTGCTGGGCGGTGGTATGCAACAGATGTTGGGAGCGTCGCGAATCCGAGCTGGCTTACAAAGTGAGTTTGTTTACTTCGTGTTTATTCTTTTATAATCCCGAGTTACACGAATCTAAGTCCTTTCTGCCACGCTGTATTCGTTTTGATAATATAGTGGGGGACGTTTACATCAAATGACGGAGACAGGCGGAGTCTGGGAATACGGCCTGGTTTCAGAGGCAAAATCGAGCGAAGTCCCATCACGGGAAGAATGGAAATATTTTATCCTGCATCCAAACGTCGATTCAAGTGCGTCGTCAGCGGTATCATCACCGTATGTCTCTTAGCCGGCGCATGCGTCGTCATGGTCATCGCCATGAACTTACAGGGTTACGTCACCCTGGCGGATGGAGAAAAATGGGGAGTGGAGGAGGAGGCGGAGGAGCATCCATTTTACATCCCGTTCTTTGCGCGTCTGTCCGAAGAAGGTCACATCTTCGATGCGAAATCCGCGTGGAAGTCCTTCTTACCGGTAATTTTGAAAGCATTGGTTGTTAATCATATGAATGAACAGTATTCGCGTCTTGCCGAGAAGATGGCGGAGTGGGAAAATCACGAAACTGTTGAGGACCATCAGAACAGTATTATTTTGAGGAGAGTTTTGTTTGAGGCCTTTGACTCGTACATCATATTGTTTTATTTGGCCATTTACGAACGGAACATTATGCTACTGCGACTGGAATTGGCGGGGGCGTTCCATATTGGTGAGTTGGAAGTCAATTGTCATACTTTGATTCTCTTGATTATTCTCGCTTGCTAAAACCTTCTTTGTGTTATGTACTACACTACTACTGTCAGACACACTTCGCCGTGTTTTAACCGAGTGTGTCATACCATACATTATAAAACATTTCAAGAAAGACCCAGTTGGTGCGTCTAAGAAGGACGATGATATGAAGAAGGAAACACCCGATGGCCGCCTTACCGCTGAGGCAAATTTGGAAGAGTATGACACATTTGGTAAGGGCCCAAGTTTTTGCGGGGGGTGTAATATGTTACGTCCTTTCAATCACTGACACTCACTATCTCTCTCTTAAAACAATATTCAATTCAATGCCCAAGATGACTACATTGAAATCTTGATCCAATTCGGATACGTGACACTTTTCGCTTCAGCCTACCCTCTGGCTGCCTTCATAGCTATTGGTGCAAATTTAATCGAGATTAGAGCTGGTGAGGAATGAACTCTAGCCATTTTTTCGTCGACTCTTGGATCAAATCTCATCACCTTTTTCTAAATCGGACATATCAGATATTTGGAAATTGAATCATTTGTTCAGGCGCGTGACTCCGGTTAGAGCGAACAATATTGGGATGTGGAAGATGGTCCTAAAATGTTTCGCATGGTTTTCTGCTGTCTCCAACCTGATCATTTTTGCGTTCACGTCCTCGCAATTAAGGGAATGGCTTCCCGATTATTATGTTACGGATGAGGTATCTGGTCGAACTGTGCCAAAAGCATCCTCTGCAGAACAAATTCTTCTTGTGATCTTGGTTATTGAACATTTGGCACTGCTATTTGCTATATCTGTGAAGAATGCCATACCAAGTACACCTGAAAACATACGTGTTGAAATTCAAAAGCGGCTATGGCTCCATGACGAGCTCGCTACGAATGCTAGAAATCTATCGGTGCAGAAAAGTTCTTCGGAGGTTACTTCTCTATCACAGTCATCAATGAAGGTGCTAGGAAGGCCCAAGTTGAAGTAAGGGATAACCAGCTGTAGACGGATTAGGTATTCACAGCCAATCTAAGCCTCTCTAGCTGTTGATCACCAAGTTTTATGTAAGCAATAAACTAAAGGAAATAATTTATTGCTGACCGGAATGGTGTTTAAACTTTCGGAGTAACTACGATGTCATCATTAAGGTTATAAACATTTTCTTAGCAAGGAAGATGTTGAATTCTTTGTGTCCATGAACGAAACCCATGTTGCTGGCTATGCACAATCCTCGTTCCTGGACAATGTCGCCCTACGTGTAATCCATGGGTGTCTGAGTGCCTCACTTGGTCCTATTCTCTTCGCTGGGTCAACTACAAGCATCCTCTCAATGAGATCGCGCCCTTCAATAGATACTGCAGTGGTTCGTTGGATGTCATAGTGCAATGTTTAGACATGGTGGGGCTTTGGAAACAAACGAAATGTACAGGTAAAATGCCAAGAACTCTTACCTGAGTGCCAGTCAGCGTGAGGAAAGTCCACTTTGGCCTCCCTATTAGCGTCAATAAGTTCTGCATCCGACTCGCCGTAGAAAGGTTCGTACCCTGAAAGCATCACATACAACGTGACTCCAGCCGAAAACATGTCCACCTTATTTCCGTAGCCCCCGTTGACACCCATGAGCAAGATTTCAGGTGCGACGAAGCCTGGAGTGCCACATCTTCCTCGGACAAGATTGTCAACTCCAACGAACGAGGCCATGCCATAATCGGCAAGCTTGATCTTGGTGCCATCGATGTTTTCGTCGTGACACATTAACAAATTCGCAGGCTTGATATCGCGATGAGCAATTCCAACCTGATCAAGCACATTGAGGCAATTCAACAAGTCTCTCATGATTTGTGCTGCCTCCACCTCACTAAGATCGCCATGGGAAGAAACGTGCTGAAATAAGTCTGTTCCTTTGAGTAGCTCCAGCTCAAGCACTAGATGTTCTTCAGTTTCGAAGATATTGATTAACCGCAAAAATCCCGGTACATCCGCTCCTTTCACAGCCAGCGTAGTTTGCACTGCCGCCTCGCGAACTAGAGTGTCAACTCTCTCTCGACCCTTCCTTACGCTGGACCAAAATTCTTTCTTGTCGATGATTTTCAGAGCGCAGTCATATTCCAAATCTGTGCCTTTCTCTAAATCAGTGTTGGAGGACTTATAACACCCACTCAAGCTCTCGCAAGATGGCACATTCCGAAAATTGTCTTGCGAATTCGTTGCATGCATGTATCGTGGATCAGAAATTGTCATGACCTTTCGCCTATCTTTCCGTTTAGCTGGTCGCACTACTGCATACCTGCCACGTCCAAATTCTGGTGCTCCGTCGCTGTCATCGACGTCGTAGAGGTCGTGTATTGTCATTCGTGCAGCTGATTGAAGAAGTGATACCCATCTATCTCTTTCTACCTTGTTTTCTACCCGCAATAAGAGCTAGCATGATGTTACACATGGGAACGAAAAGGAAATGGTAAGTGATATGTGAAGACGGCCCAACATTACACGACAACCTCCAAACAAGCAGAAAATATCAACTCACGCTCCTCTTCCCGCTCTTACTACACGGCTTCTCGAAAAAATCCAAATGCAACGCGTTCGTAAAGTGATTGTGCGGGTACGCTTCCGCGAGTGGCAGCTGCGCGTAACCATGCGGGAGACCATTCAAACTATCGCCCTCCCTGTACTCGAACAGGTAATTCTGTCGCAGGACGAACACCCCGGTGCACCATCCGTATACCTCGCCGAGGAACGAGCGCATTCCCAACGGCGCCGCCGTGGCCTTGCCCAGGTATATTTTTCCGAATGCAGAAGGGAGGACGTTGCCGCCTCCTCTTCCGCCGCCTCCGATGCTGCCGTGGCGGGGCAACGTTCCCCCCGCTGCTGCTGCAGTGGGTGGTTGGTGGTGGTGGTGGTGATCCGCGAAGAACCAGCCGTTGGACGAATCGTTGGACGAGTCCACGCCGTCATCCTGCGATATCATCGATCCGATCCCAGATCCGCGTTGAGCCCCCCCTCGAGATATCTGCGACGATCTGCTCGACGCGGGCTCTTCGTCTTTCGACATTATATTGTTCAGAACTTGTATCGGGCACATGCATAATACGCCCGGAAAAATGGCATGTCGTTCTCCTTTCTTCCAATGCTCAGGACCTTTGAGTCCTTTGAGAGCCCGCCCGGGAGAGATTTCGTCGGCGGATTCTTTGTGTTGTGGATTTTTTTCTGTCACGGCGTTTATGCTGGTGGAGGAAATGCTGTCTTCTCTCTTCTGATCCATGCTGTGTGCCCCACTGTGGCTGAAGGTTCGCCGGGTGTTAACTAATTGGAGAATATATCGGGGGTACACATGCGACAATATATGATCAAAATGATATTTAGCATTGGTAGAACAAACAAATAGCATGAACCAATTTCGAATCCTCAATAAAAAGATCAACGTGAAACACTCACCCTTACCCCCCGCACTCCCGACAGGATAGGCCATCGAACCCAAAAACATGGAATGTCTGTGCAAACTCGATTCATCCCCCAAGTACGCACTGCTCGAATCTATGCCATTATGGTGAAAATCCGTAAACACTTTCCTCCGTTCTCTCTCCAACTTCTCCTCCTTGTTGTGGTTGATCACCGGTTCTCCCTCCGGTATGATGAGATTCGATCCCATCGACTGCACTCTAGAGCGTAACGTTGTAGTCGGTATGGCGGTGTTTGTGGGTATGGGCGTTGTTGATTGCGTTTGCGACATCATCATCATCATCGTCGATGGAGCCATCGATACGCTGTGCCCTCGATGTCTCGCCTGATCCAAATTATTGCCATCGTTGCTAATATGATTATCCCCCTGATGCGATGACAAGTTGTAGCAGTATTTCTGCTCTAATCTTTGCCTGAGTAGTTGTTGATGAGAATTATGCGATCCGAGAGAATTCGACGACATCAACGTAGGCGGACAGAGAAATTCGCTCAATTCGGCAGCCTTCTCCAACCCCTCCTGGAGTGATGTGGTTGTCGTCGTCGTCGTCGCGCCCGGACAGGAAGATGCTCCCGGCTGCGGAGAAGAACGGGGCTTGTTGTAATTGCTGACCGGCGTCGCGGGAGTCGAGGATGATTGTGCACTAATAATGCTACCCGGAGGTGTGGTGGTCGGACTATTACCCTTGGTCCGACCGATTCCCTTCCTCATGGAGGCATCCAAGCTATCGGCCGATTTGGTTTTGCTTCGTAGGCGTCGTTTGAAGAATGTTCCGCCTCGCGTGCTGGATTCTTTGGGTTTTATGGGGGAGGAGGGCGCGGACGATCCTACGAGTGCTAACGATGACTGGGACTTGTGATGCGAGTGATCCCCGAATCCGTCGGCTAAACTGGGAGTAGCGAAGTCTCCATTATTCTCGTGAGTTGGAATCGGAGGTTGATGGTGTTGTTGTTGCTGTTGGACGCTGGGTAATGAATTTGTAGCATTTTCCGATGATAATGATCTTGATGGTTTGTTGGACCCGTGGTTATGGTAACCAACATGAACTCGTGGCAATAGTTGACTCGGAACTGTATGATGTTGTGAGGATGATGCAAAGCCAGAAGAAGAAGAAGCCTTGGATGACTGTTTGACGACACCGCTCCTCTTCAAGAAGGATTTGTAATTCTTCTCCCACGTCTTTTTGGGGGGGGTTGTGGATGGACTCGGCGTGAGTCCTGTGCTGGTTGTTTCGATGGAGGAATAGGACCCCACTACCATTGATGGTTGTAGACCATCGTTGCAACTTTTATGTGTGACCAAAGTGGATCCGCTTCCAAAATCGACAATGGTCGTGGCGTCAGTATCCGTGGTGGCCTCTTCTTCTGCTGGGAGACGAAAGGGGGGTGAGTGAGGAGCAGCCCTATTGTGAGGGGTCCTATTGTTATTGCTATTGTCTAATGGAGAACTGCTGAGATGGGAACTCAAGCTCGACTTGGAAGATGACTTGCGGTGCACTTTGGAGGACATCCATCTCCTGGGAGCGCTCATTTTCTTATGGTGAGCAACTGACGTGGGAAGAAATTATGGTGTAATGATTCAAAAGAAATGAGTTCAAGATGCAATAAAGAAATATTCATGAAAAGCAACCAAAACAGATATAGTCCCAGTGTTCTCGCCAAACAAAAATCAATCCCGCACCACCCTTGAAAGAGCAAAAGCAAAAATATCTGATCCATCTAAGTCAGTCGTTTCCTTATGGGATCGCCCACCTCCCCTAACCATGTGCGATATCCGCCCGTACGGACAACTCCTCCTACATAGTAAATAATGACATAGCCATTCGAGACCTTCAATAGACGCACAGTTATGCCATTGAACTCACACGCAATGAAATTTGTTGTCTGTAAATAATCTTTGATGTGATTGCTTTCTGCTAAAATACACAATAGTCACAAGAAGCTGTGTGTTCAGAAGATGATATTGTCGGCACAGGTCTGAACACTTCATACATCAAAAGATAACACACATCATGTGTGTGACGACACACAACCCTACAAGGCGAAAAACACCTACCTTGTGTGCTATTGAGATAATCGATTTGGGTTGGTTCCAGCATGAGAGAGATTTTTTATGATGATGATGATGATGATTTTGTGTGTATCGTAGCATGCAATT
>JAZGVQ010000273.1:0-10727 GCA_037356215.1 Thalassiosira gravida | reverse complement strand
TATGCTCCTATCATAACATGGGCAAGTGTTTGTGTGCTGTTGATTGTTGCAACAAACCACAAACTTAAATCCAAGAGTATTGACTTTGTACTTGCATTTCCCCAAGCTGATCAAGATGTATAATTTTACACAGAGCTGCCAGCAGGAACCACACAACTCAAAGTTGAATATTTGGATAAAAAACAATATGTGCTTTGCCTAAACAAGAGTCTGTATGGATTTAAGCAAGCAGGCCACAACTGGTTCAAGAAACTAAGAATTGGTCTTAAAGACAGAGGATTCATCCAGAGTCAAGCCAACCCATGTGTATTCTACAAAGAAGAATATATTATATTGACATACACAGATGACTGCAATATTATTGGCAGACATATGCTCATAGTGAATTCAATCATTGATTTGCTACAAATGGGAATGAAGACTTTGAACTGACAGATAAAGGAAGTATTGATAAATACTTGGGACTGAAGATTGAGAACATCAACAAAGATAGTTTCAAGATGAGTCAACCCTTTCATGTACAAAGAATCATATAATTTCTCAGCTTAGATGAAATCAAAACCAAAGGCACTTACACTCCAATTGGCAATCCCCTCCCCAACAAAGATCTGGATGGATGACCCTACAAACACACAGCTATATTGTGGTACAGTGGAAATTTTAAACTATCTCTGTAGCAGTGTATAACCTGGGATTCAAATGACAGTGTACCAGATAGCTCCTTTCTTGATAGATCCAATGAAATCACATGAACTGGCAATCATTGGAATTGACTCAATAATCCTAAGAAAGGCATCATATACAGACCAAACAAGTGAAAAGGGCTTGAAGTATATGTCAATGTAGATTTTGCTGAAAATTTGGCGGATACAGATGCAAACAATACAGACAGCCTACTCTCACAAACATGATTCATCACATGCTATACAAACTATCCCATTATATAGTACAGTGAGCTGAAAATGGTGATTGTATTATTGACAGCTAAATCCAAATACATTGCTATTTCTTATGCATTACATGAAGCTATCCCTTTGCAGAGTCTAGCCAAGGAAATCAACTGCATATTTCCACTGTATATTCAAACAACAGATTTTTGCCTGATAGTTCACAAGGATAACAACTCAACCATTGCAATGGTTGAGTCCATAAAATTCACTCCTCGAACAAGACAAATTATAATCAAGTACCATCACTTCAGAATCAGAGTAAGATGCATGTGCAATCCCAAAAGAGACATTCAACTGAAATATATCTCAACAAAACTACAACTTGTTGACATATTTATAAAGCCTTTAGATGATCAGACTTTTATACGTAGGTAGGATTGCCAACGTTGCCACAGCAACAATAACAACAAACAAACAATATCATCAACAATGTCAACAAACAATTAAAATACAAACAAACAATGTACACAATCAATGTCAATGCCCTTCATCCCCTGCTACTTAATGCAGCAAAAATCACTCCAAATGCCGTTGAATTGACCATCAACATTGAAATTGCCATCAAATTGTCTCTTCCATCACAATCCAACACACAACCACACACAAATCCTAACATCATTATCACCAAGAACGACCTAACAACACACCCTCATGATGCCAACGAGGGAAGAGACTGACGCGGACGGCAACTCCATGACAGCAAGTGCACAGGATCAGAAAAACACTCTGCCCGCCAGAGGCACATCGGCGCTACGGAAAAAAGCGCTATTAGAAAAAAAAATTCAACAACAATAGGCCAAAGTTGCGCGTATTGAGCGCATGAAGGAGGATGTGCTACGGAAAAAAGAAAGCAAACAGAAAAAAAAAATTAACAAATACGCAAACGGAGTAGGAGAGGAAGAGGCAAAAGTGATGGAGAAGGAAACAACGGTAGAGGATGTGGACAAGGGGGCGGACGAGGTGGGAGATAGGCAGATGACAGGCACAAAGGAGGCTGCTCACCAGAAACGTAAAGCTGAGGAGGTGGAAGAGGGAGGAATTGATGAGATGGACAAAGGCAACCTAGAAAGAAGCACTTCTTGCCAGCGCATCCATTTGCCAAAGAAGAACGAAGGGGGGGAACAAAAAAGGCAACAGGTCAAATGAAATTGAACTTCAAAAAGATCTCGAACATGACAAAATTGCCGGAGGGCGTGGCTGCTGCAGCGGGCAGTAATGCAAGAGCGTTGTAAGATGCAGCTGAGGATGCAAAGAAGTTGGACAGTGCTGAAGGAACCAGCAACCTAAATCCCAGTGTCAGCGGGTTCAAACCAGGCATTATGAAGTCACCCTCTAGTTCAGAGGGCGTGAAATTCAAGAGGAGGAAAGATCCCCTAGCCCCTCCATTGCCGGCTGTGGGAAATAAAAAGGCAGGAAGTGGGGTATCATGGGGGGGAACAAAACAAAAACTATCCCACCAAATTCAACAGCTGCTCCTGTATTGTCATCGGCAACGGTTATAGGGGGAAACAAAAGATTACGGGACGGGGGATCAGAAGGGCCTAAGAAGCCACAAGCGCCACCTCGTTGGACCGGATTTACCTATTTGGAGGTCACCATCCACATGGAAAGCGGCTTGAGAGCAAATGAAGTGGCAGACAAATGGGAGCTTTTGCTAGCAAAACTACTAGACAAGCTTCGTGTTTTGGATGGGGCCTGCTGCTTGTTGCAGCATGAGAATATCCATGGGGAGGGGACCAAAATGTACAGGAAGCGTCAATTCCCAAAGGTATTTGATCATTGGGATAAGTACATGGATTTTGAAGCCAAGTGGGGGTGGAGTTTGTCAACACCTACTGAGCGCACTAAAAAGCTGGTGGTCAGCTGCTTGATAGGAACAAGCCGTCCTAATTCAAAGGATTTCTTCAACGTGGATTCAAGAATTGACGTCGGTCGATTAGGGAATGTAAGCTTGTTCTACAAGCACGTGCAGCACTGGAAGACTGCGCAGAAGCTTATGCTTCTCTATGGGCCTACGACCATACCCATGACAGAATACCAAAAACATGCAACAGAACTACTGGTAGAACTGGAGAAAAGCCTTGTGAAACACAAGCCAGCGCAATTTGCGGCGGATATTCATGACAAGGAATGGCCAGAAGTGAAATGGATAAATGACTGGGCAAAGGGAACACCTTTCATTGATCAGGTGCCTGGGCAGAGATGAGAGGACATGTCCCATTGTAAAACACCCACAATGTTTACCCTCGTGAGGATGAGGATCACATCATGGCAGTAGCTTGAGAATGCAAACGTCTCAAGATGGAACGCAGGTTATTTGGACAACATGCGTTTTTTTCAGGAAATACCAAACAAGGAGGATGGTGAGGAGGCAAAGGAGGCAGAACTGATTTGCAACCATGGAGCAGTGCAGAAAAGCTTAGGACAGGCTATCTTGAAGGGTCTTGTTCGGGCGGACGTGGCAGTACCAATCGAATAGTTGGACGATGAAAATGGGCCGCGTGTGTTGCCAGGGGAATATGACATACAATCTATCCTGATGAAGCTCCATGTGGGAGACACACAAGTGTTTCAGGCTATCTTCAAGGACTTCAATGGTCAGTATGTGGGGTTCTTCACGGCTCTCACACCTGCATGCAAAGCCATTGCGGAGCAGGTGATAGCTGCTCCATCTGGATTTATTAAGCTAAAGCTGAAGAAGAGAGGTTTCGTCAGAAAATTCATCAAGGCTCTAATAAAGAAGAGCTTCACTCCACAAGCAGCAAATGATACATCCCTGGCAAGGATGTGTCAAGTCACCGGTTCCATTATTTCTGGTGCTGAAATAAGAAGGGGAGAACACAACGGAGCTTTGGACACAGGCAGAGATATTGATCATATGGCTGGGCTGAAGACCGATGAGCGGTGAGCAATGGAGATGACGGACGCACTAGTAACTGGTCCAGCAATCGTCCTACTGGAGATTAGGCCTGGCGCCATGGGCGCATTTGACTTTGGGGAGGAGGAGACTGTCAACACCATTCATCCACAAGCCAAAGAAGTAAAGAGCACTTGCAATACTTTCTTGGTGGGTGAGCACTTGATGTACACAATGGAGACCAATGATGTGGATGTGATGGAGCCAGAAGAGATGGATGCCAAGATGAAAGCCGGCGACCACCATGTGAAAATTGACTTTGGTGGCTTCATGAACCTTGGCGATGACACAGAAGAGAAGGGATATACCAGTGAATATAGTAGTGCCACAAGTGGCATATCACCATGCACTCTTGACAATAAACAGAAAGGGATGAGCAACAATGAGGTAGATGTGGATAGTTGGGGCAATATGGACCTGGCATCCAAGAGCAGCAAGAGTACAAGAGTAGAGGATGAAAAATCTATGGATGATACATGAGTGAATTGAAAAAGGACATGGAAGAGGCCATGACCAATGTGGAGGGAGGGGAAGTGGATGAATTTGAGGATGCACGTGAGACCATGGAAGAGGATGCCACAGCACCACCACCTGATGATCAGACCTTGCCAGACAATGGTAATGACGATCCTCAACCAATTGATGGATAACTTGATAGGACAAGCACCGCCACCAGCACCAGCCTTGGTTCACCCAACGAAAGTTTGGGAGATACTGAAAAACCACTCCAAATGAGTGGATAGGCAAATGAAGCTGGCAAGACAGGCAATGACTCATCTAGTCAAGCCCAAGAAGGCGCCGCTCCTCTTCTAGTGCCGCTAATAGAAGAGGGGCCACGGCATCAAATGGCGGCAACTATAGCCGTGGAAGGTCAAGACACCAACACTCCAGCCACAGTCCTCAGCAATGGCGGCAGCAGCTCGCATAGAGAGCGTCCATGGAGCTGAGAGGCTCCCAGGAGAATGGGGGGTACCAAGGGGGTAGGGATACCATAAAGAAATATGAACATTTCAAACATATCATTGGACAGCATGCTGAGGCAATGTCAAATAGGGTGACAGAGGAGGAAGTATCAACCTGGGTGGAGGAATTGAGCAAGGCAAATAGGAGTGTGGCATGTGCCGACCCAGACTTGGCAGCTATGGAGACTGAGCAAGTGGGAAAAATGAGTGAAAGATACATGACCACATCGCTGGGTCACCTATCAACTGAAAAGCCAGAGGGTTTCAACAGGTTCGTGATGACTCAGCTAAACGGCATCACAAGTGTGATGACAAGGCAGATGAAGATCGAGCAGTCAACAATACTGATCAACAATTATGATGTCAATGTACAGGCATTCATTAAGCCTGGAATGAACTGGGGGCAACTAAAATCTTTGGAGACGTATGCATCCTTTTTTGATGCAGAGATTGAACTGAGGTCAGTGGCGGGTCACAACAAATATGAAAACTCCCCAACTGAACATCAACAGGGTGGTACTGGCATCATGGGTGTTGGCGAAATGCTGGAATACTGGCAGAACCCTGGTACAGACTGGAGAGGTCTTAGAGGATGGACAAGCATCTGTCTTGAGGGGTCACCTGTTCATAGAACGCGTATTGTCTCTGCATATTGCCCGGGGAAATCAAGAGCAAAGGGATGGGGTCGGGTATATCAACAACACTTGAGATATATCCAAGAGCATGGTCTTGATACAACCCCTTACGCCTTGTTCTGTGATGACTTAATAAATCAGCTTAAGCGATGGACGTCTCAGGGGGATAGAATGATTCTGCTGATGGATGCAAACAAGCACGTCCTGACTGGCAATCTCACCAGCAGACTTACAGACTCCATGACTGGTTTAGACTTGGAGGAGATTTCAAGCCGCGCGTGGGATTTTGATGAACCCAACACATTCATTGATGACCACAAACCCATCAACGGAGTTTGGGCATCACAAGTCTGGAGATGGGAGACTTCAAACTACTCTCCTTTGGTGAAAGTATTGGGGACCACAGAACTATGATTTTTGATGTGTCAACTAGGTCTCTGATCGGAAAGTTTGAGCATCATGTTGTGAGAGCTGGCTGCCACCAACTCAATTGCAGAACAACCAGCATGGGTAAATACAATAAACTTCTAGAGGCTCTGATGACGCAAACAGTATGGACAATTGTCTAGATACAGTGTTGGAAGAGATTGTCAACAATAAGCCAACAGTGGGTCAACAGCACAGGATGGACATCCTTGATGAACAATTTGTGCAACTTCAAAAGCATGCAGAATCAAAATGCAGAAAGATTTTGAAGCCTGACATGGTCTTCAGCGGCCCCGTCAAATTGTGGCATGAACGGGTTCAAGCCTACAAGTCCTTGGTTTGCTGGAAGAAAGGCAACACTGGCAATGTGAGCAACATCATGCAAACAGCTCACCATCGCAGCATTGACAATCCAAGGGAGCTGTCTCTTCAGGAAATGGAAAATGCAGGTTTATACTGTCAGGGACATAATAGGTTGTTGAAATATACGGCCCTGTTGCTTTGCCGGGAGGAATAGCGCAACAAGCTGATAGAGGTGGAGGCGGCAAAGAAGACCACAAGGGCCAAGAAGATACGTGCCAACATCAATCGCGAAGGAAATTGGAAGATGTGGTACTTCATTAAGAGATCCCAGAAGGACCCACGTTCTGGTCCGCCACATATTGTCCAGCAAGAAACTCCACTTGGGGGTGCTGAGGATTCCACCTGCAAAGACAATACCAAATGCTTCATCTTTGATGCCATCGAATACAGATTTCAGCTGGCCAATGATGTATCAATATCAAAGACAATGCTGATTGACCAGCTTGATCACCTTGCTGACACAGACATTGCTCAACAAATAGTGGAGGGATCATTTGAAATCCCAGATGAGATCAATGACTCCACTGCCCTGATCCTGGAAGAGATCGGAAGAATTGGTGTCAAGATGACAAATGGAGATGTGATGATCACCATTACGCCGGAGGAGTTTCAATACTTCTGGAAGAGAATGAAAGAGAAAACGTCATCCTCTCTCTTGGGTATCCACTACGGGCACTACAAGGCAGCTGCTCACTCTGATCAAATTTCTGGGTTCTTATCAAAGAAAACTACGCTAATTTCATGCACTGGATGTCCACCGGAGAGATGGAGCTATGGTCTGACAGTGATGCTGGAGAAAATTGCAGGTCTTGCTCTCGTGAGCAAACTGAGGGAAATCTTGCTAATGGAAGCGGATTTCAACATACACAACAAGCTCATCTTTGGAAAACAAATGCTGGACAGGGCCAGATCTGAAGGCATCATCCCTCCGGAGCAATACAGCAATAAGGAACACACGTCGGAGGACGGTATGTTCAACAAGATACTCCAAAGTGACATCTCCCATCAAAAATGAATTCCTCTGTGTATTGTATTGGCTGATACAGCAAACTGCTACGACCTTGTCCACCATGCGATCCTGGCGCTCATGTTTATGACAGTGGGTGTGCATTCTGGCGCAATCGTGGCAATGTTGCGCTCCATCCAGCTGATAAAGTTTTTTCTCCGTACTGATTGGGGCGAATCAAGCTCCTTTATTGATGATGACATTTCCTGCATCCTTCATGGCCTCTGCCAGGGGAACGGAGCAGCACCAGCGTCATGGCTACTTGTCAGCTCCATCCTAGTCAAAGCCTACAAATCTATGGGGTTCAGTGCAAGAATGCAAGCCCCTATTACACAAGTCTGGTTGGATACGGCTAGTGTGATTTTTGTGGATGATACTGACCTTTTCATTATGCATGAATGTGCACGGTTGGGACTAGACATCTTCTACGAGTTGCAAGATGCTCTCACAAGCTGGGGTAAATTGCTCATTGTGACTGGCCAAATACTCAAACCGGAAAAGTGTTTTTACTATATGGTGGATTATGAGTGGCTCGCAGACGGCAGCTGGCAATACACTGGGATGGTAGACAGCAATCTATTTGTACCATGTATCAATGAGTCAGAGGTGGAAATTGAACAACTTCCTGTGGACAAGTCGCAAAAGACTCTGGGAATCTGGACAAACCCGGCAGGGGACTGTTCCTTCCAATTGGAGACCTTCACAGCACGACTAACTACTTGGACAGACCGTTTGAGCGCTGGAAAACTCCCTTCGTGTTAGGCATGAGTGAGCTACTTCCACCAGCTGTGACCGGGGCTGGATTATGGTCTGGGAGTAAACTCTTCATCCGTGGAAGACCTGGAGAATCAGGAAGACAAAGGTGGGCCTCTCCGTTGAGTGTATAGGAAGATGCTTCCATACCTGGGCATCAATAGGAACATCAAAGCAGGCTGGCGGCACCTCCACACAACATTTGGAGGCATAGGCCTGAGAAAACTTTTGTCAGAGGTTGTCATCGCCCGTCTGAATCTCTTCCTCCAGCATTATGACACTCCATCCACGCTCGGCCAAAAACTCAGTATTTTGCTCCAATCCATGCAACTAGAAGCAGGTACAGTGGGCTGCCCCTTGCTCGTCTCCTACCACCCACTTGGGCCCCTCACCACCCCGTGCTGGTGCAGATCTCTCTGGGAAGGGCTTGACCACTACGGCTTCAGCTTCCACTTGGATTATCCCAACCACCAACTTTGGACATGGTTCCACAATCAACCCAACATATTCTGGAGTGTGCTACTGGTGATGGAATAGATTACTATATTCCCTGTCCTCAGCATCGGACGCAGTCAGAACAAGTCTTTACTCTTATCTCCTCTGCACATGACACCCGCCAACCAACCGGAGTGCCCTGCAGCATCAATAGAATAGACAAGAGCAGTGTGCGCTTTCTGTTGAATGGGCCATGTCTGGCAATTGGACCAAACCAGCCGGACAAGTTCTGAGATTTTCTCAAGGGATGGGGGGCAACTGGATGTGGGCTAACATTGTAAACAAAGGAGTAGACCTCACCTGGGTTGTAGATGCTATCACCAACTCCTCTGTAGTGTGGGTAACCAATGGATCCTATAATAAGGATGTAGCACCGCTGATCAGTGGAGCTGGATGGATTCTCTACTGTACAAGAACCAAGCAGCAGCTATATGGATCATTTTTTGAGGTCTCTCCAAATGCGGGTTCCTACTGCACTGAGCTACTTGGCCTCCTGGCCATCCATTTACTCGGCTCTGCTTTTGAGCAATACTTTGGGCTGAGTGCTTCCACAGCAGTGATTGCATGTGACAACAAGGGTGCCCTATTCAAATCAAAAGAGTATCAAAGGCGCATTCCAAATAGTGCCTCTCAGGCTGATATCAAGCGAGTTTTACGGAATGTGAAGACCAAACTGAGAGTCTCCTTTGCCTATGAATGGGTACGAGCGCATCAGGACAATATTAAATTGTGGCATCAACTCACCCTATTTCAGCAGCTGAATTGTATCTGTGACACCCTTGCCAAAGCAGCTGTCACGCGTAGCCTGACCCCGACAGCCAGACGTATCCCAGAGCAAGTCCTACCTACAGAGAGTGCGGCTGTTTTTGTAGACGGCATCAAACAAACCAGCAATCTGGCTAAGAATGTGCCGCTGGTGCTTGGATGGGCAGGTGCAAAAATAATTTTACACCACCCCACTGGGAATTAGAGACAAGAATGGAAAACGCAATAAACAAGGGAGGCTGGGCTGGACGAAAGCATCTTTTGACGCCGTAGATTGGGATACACTGGACGCCACGCTTGCCGCCAAACCACATATGTATCAACAATGGCTCTCCAAGCAATTGTCTGGCTTCTGTGGCACGCAGCAAATGGTGGCTCATTGGGATCCAACACAGGATGGCAATTGCCCAGACTATCACAGGCCTGAAACTGCAAGCCATCTCTACCTACTATGCCCAAACAGGGATTGCACAAGGCTGCTGATGGATATGACCGCTGAGTTGACTACATGGTTGAACAACAACTACACCCACCCTGAGCTTGTGTACTGGCTGCCAAAATACATCCTGCTCAGAGGCACAGCGTGGCTTACTGATTTCCCACAGATGTCAGCTGAAATGGCCAATGTTGCCAGGAGCCAGGATTTGATTCCTTGGACAAGTTTTATGGAAGGGAAGCTGTCGACTGAAATTTTCCGTCTCCAAAATTGCTCCCTTGCCTGCTTGCCCTCGCGCCTTACCACTCTTGTATGGTCAAAGAAACTGATCTCCCAAATTCTTTACATCACCCATGCACAATGGATCTTCCGAACCCTATCTCTCCATCACAATACAATTGGATACCTTTGTCTGACACAGCAAAAAGAAGTCTTGGCAGAGATCGACCGACTAAGCCAACTGGATTTAGAGGCGGTGCCAGAGGAAAGCAAATATCTTTCAGAGATTGACTTTTTGTCCCTCAAAAATGATAGTTTGGTCAGCCAGTCCTATTGGCTGTTTTCAATGAAAGCCGCCAAAGCAGCTAGATACAGGGCTCTTCTCCGCTCACAATGTGAGACTAGCGGTGCTGCCAGAAGACTGTTGACACAGGAAAATCAAGTGCGGGCAGCTCGTGCAGCTTACGCTAGTCACAATCTCACCACTGGGAGACTCTCTACGTCTGCCTCTTCCCCATATCACCGGATTCACACGGAGCCTGCCATAGTCTCTGGCGCCAAAGGAACTCTCAACTCCATCCACTCCACTTGGTCACTGCAACAACCACCATCTCAGCCACGCCCTTCTGAAGCTGCAGGAGCTCTAACTCGAATGGATATAAAGTGGCGCAAACCTGACTAACACTCTCAAATCTCCCAAAACATCCCCAATGTGTACGTGGTTACACTCACCCTAACCTCCTCCCAGCTAATCACTGAATAGTCTACACCATGCAATATCACTTTGACTGGTGTTTTCT
>JAZGVQ010000272.1:0-10762 GCA_037356215.1 Thalassiosira gravida | reverse complement strand
CAAGTGTTGGGGATCCTCTCCTACTGGAGCCCTTGAGAAGTCATCCTTTTGAAAAGGCAAGCCTTCCTAACTTCTTGACCCTTGTAATCCGCCACCTTCTCACTCTTTTCCATTGGAGCAGAAACAAGAATGGGGTCCAGTCAGAGGCTGACAAACCAATCCACATCAAGGTGGTAGTTGCGCTCTTGTACTGATTAAAGAAGATGCAAGTAATTTATGCAGTCAGGAGGTAAATAACTTGTGGGAGGTTGGAGCAGCCATAGCAGTAATGCAGATGGGCTCCCTGTAAGGCCCAGAGATTTTCATATTGGATATGGCAGGCCTTTACTTCTATATTGAAGAAAGCTGTCAAGGAGTCATGCCAGAGCAATCATTAGCCATTATTTGACACTTCAAGGATGAGACAGGAGTAAGTGAACATCTGATTGCGGTGTCAAGTGATTCAATGTCTGGCATCAATATAATGTGGTGAATTGAGAAATTGATCCAGGTGTAGGAGAAAGAAAACTGTACTAGTGGTCCTGTATTTGGAAAATCATTTGGCAAGATAGCAAAACAATTAGAATGCAATGAAGTGCTATGACATTACTTGTGTCAGATCAGGGATGATCCCTCCAATGAACTCATCCACAAGAACTACAGTTTCTCAAGGACATTCTGGAAGACCGCAGAGAGTCAGGCAAGAGCTGCGGGCCTTGACAGCAATGTCCACAATGCAATAAATTGTTGGAGAAAGCTGGAACAACTAAAGGGTCGACACCCCAAGTTTAGAATGATAGACCACTACTCCACTGTCAGGGATTAATGCTAGTGACATGGAGATACGCATGTGTCCAGTGATTAGTGACACAGTTCAGCCAAGCTATTGGGGAAAAGAAAATCAATCAAAATATGGACAGTACCTGTCTACTGTGTATCTAGGTTATGTTTGGGGGGATCGTCTTCAGATCCAGCTCTGAAATTGGAGGCAGTTAAGAATGGTCTAGCAAAGACACAAAGCCGTGAATTTGGAGTCAAGTATTCAAACCCTACAAGTATAGATGCTTCACCCTTTTTACTGGGGCATTGCTTTAATTTTTATGCTGCCTAGTATTGATTTTCCATTGTTCCTTATGTTACTTGGAATAAATTTCTTCCCTGCACAAGTCACAGTTTGTGATAGGAGTTTAGAGGTTACGGTGTATCCCAAATCATTTAGTTTCTTTATTGTGACCAGAGTTTACTGAAACTATGTTAAGTATGATCAAGATTAGCTAGGCAGATTTGGAGGTAGAGACTGTTGGTGGAAAAGAAACTGTACACTTACAAGTCTGTGTTTGATCCAGTGAAGGCTGCCTTGAGGCATCCAGATCAAATATACCAGATAGGGTTGGAGGTCGAAATTTTTGATGATGGCATATCTTTTGGATGAAAACTTGCCATAACCGTGGCACCAACAAAAAATTGTCAAATTAAACCCCGTCGCCCACAACTGTCTGTACATGGCGCTTTGCTTGTGATGCACCCCTCCTAATTTTCACCACGCATTTAACCAATGGATTATTATATTTTATAAATTATACGTCAAATTCTGCAATGATTGTGTTGAAATTGTGAAATAAAATGCTATGATAGCATTGATGAAAATGTTTGCCTCACCGCACTGTGTTGCCATGCACATCATTCATGCTATCTGTGACATTTACACTGTAATGTAGGTCCAATATGAAACGGAAAAAATCAAAATTAGCAAAAAAGCTAATTTTGAAACCATTATGGATGAGTAGTGATTCATCTAATGGGTTTTCATTTCCATATTTATCATACATTTTGCTCTCTTCAATTTAGTGGCCTTTCAATTAGAAATCTCAACAGCATTTCTGGGGTGCTTCTGTGAGTCAGAAGGAACTCCTGGCGTTTTCCTGGGCCTACGACGTTTACGCCCTGATTCTTTTGCAGGGCTAACATCACACAGATCAGGGGAATAAGCTGACTTTACTTTTGGAACAGGCCAAGTTGGTTTCAGAGTACCCCGAGCTAAAGCTCTCTTGGCATCGTCCATATCTAAACAGATATTTTTGCACAATAATCTCAAAGAATACCAACCATTTTCAACCGGTCCACCTGTCCAATCAACACAAGTTGTTGCCAAATTGTGAGTAATTGCTAGGACTTGGTTTTCTAGATACCACTGCTCATTCACACGGGCACAACCTTTCTTGAATGCATCAACACTGCGTGCAATCCAATCAAATTGTGGACTGTGGTTAGCAGAGCAATTTGCACTTTTTGGCTCATATTGTGATACAATTGAGCTATCACATTCAGATATTCCTTTGTTTACCCCAGGTAGGTAGTATTGATCAATACTACAAAGGTCAACCGCATCATAATAAGCTTGGATGTCCGCCATAATTGCAGCTGTGCCAAAGCGAATGGTTTGATGTGAGTTGTAGATACTGATCATTCGTTCTTTTGTACCATCAAGAAGATCTTCTATTTTGAGTTTACGCCCAGGAGCCTTGAAAGACAGTAGGTTCATGTGATCATCCATGCTTTTGATCCTGGGATACTTGTTTGAGTGATTGGAAGAGTCTTGATCTTTGATGTTGTTGATAGCATTTGACCCATCAAACAGTGCAATAGAAGCATGCTTGGCATGATTCAATAGATCCTTTCCTAGGTGCTGTTTTCGTACACCAATGGGCTCTGAAGAACAAAACAAATGTTGTGCAATACTGTGTGTTGTTTTTCTTGTGAGATCAATGGCAATATTGCTCCACACAGTCTCATCAAGTGGATTTGGTATGCAAGATCGTGTTTGATACAGCAATTCTTCACTAAGTTCACCCAGTAATATTTTGGCAAGATCAGGATTCAGCTTGTTGAAAAGCGTTGGCATTGATACAAAGCGCCACTGACGAAGGGACTCTCTAATACTACAAATGCACTCAGAACTGCTGTCCACAGAAGGATGAGCTATAACCTCTTGGACTCGCCCTGTAAGTTTTTCCCCAACCCAATGCAATCTCCTCCTCGCAACTAAATGTCTTTGTTGACGCAGATCAAGATTCCCATGGGCCACACTACGAATTGATTCGTTGACTGGTTTGAAAACATTTTCTGTTAAGAACTCCACCAAATGGAACATAGCAAACACTTCAAGAGAAGATATGTCCTTCTCCACTTCTTCCCTTTCATGGAAGTTACGCTGAAGTTTTGCACCATCATCCTCATCACCTCCCAAATGCTCTGATTTGTTTACTCGCCCATAGCATTTTCGCTCACGCACCTGTTCATAATGGTCGCCATAGTTGGCAAATAGCTCAACTGTGTCTCCCTTCTTCATTTTGCATTCTTTGGTAATGCACACATAATAGTAAATGGATCGGTCATCCTTGTCACGAATGAGAACATTACTTCGCAGCTCTGGATTATGACCAATTTCATTGACATAGATTGGAGTATGGTTCTTTGCAAGTGAATGCACTTCTCCTGTATGGTCATCAGTAATGTCAATAATTTGTCTTTTCTTTAACATAGGCTCAGGAACCTCGTATGACCATACTGAAAAGGAATAAAGGTGTAGAGAAAATCAGTTACATTAACCGAGTTAATAATGTAACAAATGAATAACCAGATCTGAGAACATGGGAAAAACTAACCTGAAGGCTCAAAATTGTGAACAAAATTCTTGAAATCAAAGTGCAAGTTGGTCTTACGATCACCAGGCCTTATAGAAATGAAAAGATGAAATGATGTGAGGTTGAATGGGGTAAAGTACAATTAAGTTCTCTGAAGAATACCCAGGGGATATTAGAAGCACTGGCTGAGAAACCAACGTTTGCACAAACAGTGTTTCTGGCAAAATCAAGAAACTTGGTGACACATAGATATTCAGCTAAGCCTCCGCAGATGTGAGGTACAAGCAATGCCTAGATAGTAGGGCACCCTCAGGAACTCAATCTCAATGGTGAAAATGAGCTAACCAAACCGCGTGGGAGCTAAATAAGAAAAACTTACCTGTGTGGTCCATATCGGCCAAGTTCAAACGCATTTGGATGGTTGCAGAATAATTCATCATCATCAGGCCTAGCATTGTGTGCACGTAAAAGTGTGAGAAGAGCATTATGATTTAAGCCAAACTGTGAAGTAAACTGACACTCACTCATAGTCAGACTCTTGGTGAATTCCCAAGAAACCAATCCCATTCCCATCTGGGATTTTTTGCCTCAATTTTTTGACTTCCTCGTGGACTTTACATTTTACCTCATTCTCATCAAAAGTAAAGGATTCAACCGCACTTCTGCAGCTACCATGTGTTGACTTCGAATGAGAAGGGTTTTGATTGATATGAAATTCTTCAAATTTGTCAGCCCTTTTCTTTGACCAGTAAATGTTGTTGTCGTTGTAGTGGAGATTGTTCCCAGCCAATGTCACTTTGACTTTTTTCCCACTTAGTGTCTCTGCTTCCAAGGGATTGTGTGTGCAAATGTCATTTTCAATACAATGTCCTCTTAACAGCCTTGTGGATCGCGCAGCAGCACTCTTCTTTAAGACTCTGGCTCCAAGATAGGTCAAAAATGCACCATGTCCCGCATTTTCAATAGTGGATTGTTTTATGTCTACTTGGAAGTCATATAAGGTTTCTGTTGGATCAGAGGTAAATAAATGTAAGCTGACCAAGTGAGTCATAGTATGGTACATTGCAGCAAGGATATGATTACAAGGCATTTGTGGTAGTTTCGATGCAGATTTGCCAGTAGTGATTGACATAAACAAGGCGAATGATCACGAGCCACTCATGGTGTGTACATCATTCACAGCTGATCTAACAATCACAATGAAATAAAACAAAATAACCAGACACAAACTGTTCGGTACACAGAGCAGGAACTGTAGCTGCAATGGGATGAATGATTGGTGTCTTTGCAACAGTTCTGAGACTAACAATAGTGAATGATTGGCTTTGAGACGTGAGCTTGCATTGGCATTATTGGGACGGGGCACTCAACACAGGGCTAACATAGGTTCAACACTTTCTTTAGGTATTCCTTGTGTTAAGGGTGGCCATGACAAAGCTTGTTCTTGTGATCATAACTGTTAGGATACAAGTTTGTGTCCGGACTGTGTGTGAGTCATCCAGATTTCATTGAGGATCAGTTGCTGCTCAGCTTCTAGATCCACACAATTTCAGACAAACATGGTGTGAGAGTTGAAGTGTGAATCTTGTTGACAAAATTTTCTTCAGGTAGAGGGGAAAAACAAGATGGCGAAACAGTCTGTGGGGGTACTGGTGGATTTTTTTCCTGAGGCTCTGAAAGCATGAAAATTGGTGTGGCTGGAGTGAGGGGGGGTGTAAGGCCTTAGTGCTAGGCTTTCATCTGTCGGGTGTGTCTATCAAATGTTTGGAGAATGATCACAGCAAAGCAAGCAGGGCGACCGCTTAGCAATGTTCAACCTCTATGTAAAACATGATTGGGAAGGAGCTGATAGGCAAATGTGCCAGACGCTACTCCATCTGAAAAGAAATTTCTGACTGCATTTGATTCGCATCAAAACAAAAGAGGTCTACCCCCGTACACAATTCCTTTCATTGAACCACAAAGGACATAATCTCACCTGACTCGCTGCACATGACAGTCAGCTTCTGGATAGGAAAACCTGTTACGGGATCTGTTCTTGTGAAACATAGATGCTTCACTTGGTTCATTTCATTGTCCTCAGAGGAAGTTTCACCCTCATCATCCTTCCAATATGCATATCCACTATCATCCCCTTCTTCAGCCTCCTCATTATTGTGCATGTGAGAATCTTCAACAAATGTCCGTTCAGTTTCTGAATCACCACTGGAATCACTGGCTTCATTGTCCTGCTGGTAGTCATCATCTGTATCATCCAGCTGCTGATCCTCATCTGTCTCATCTGAAGATACTGATCTCTTCCCTGCCAGAAGATCTGGCCTGAAGAAAACCATATCATCCTCATTCACCATCTTCCCCTCACGCGAGTTGAGTTCTAAGATATATTTTATCAACGATAGCTTGTCTTCAAAAATTGTTCCTTCTTCTTCAGCTTGACCGGCTGTGATATTGCAATTGATTTCATGCTTCCAAGCCTCATGAGTATCCATAAATACCATGTCACACTTGGTGCATGTGAGGAAAGCCGCGACAGCTACGTCCTCACTGCTAACTGAATCACTGTCTTCACCAGATAGAATATCTTCATCCTGAAGGCCGGGTTTTAACTGATCCTTGTCCTGCTTAGGTTCATTGATGTTGCTGGTGTCAATGTTGACTTCAGCTGCATGCACATCATTCAACAGAGCAGAGTCCAATTCTTGTTCAGCATTCACTAGAATGTGTGACTCTTTTGATTCTGCATGTTGCTGCTGCTGCCCTTGGTCCAAAAGTAAGTTAGAGCCACACCTTGCATACTCTCTAACTTGTTGGGGAGTGCGAGTGGTCACATGCTCAGTCGCAATTTTGCCCCAGTTATTCCTACCGCACTTGTCAACGCCCTCAAGATAAAGGCGAGTCTCCTCTTCAGTCCATGGTTTGTCAACATCATGGCTAATATCACCTCCTTGTGTTTGTGACTGACCAATATTGCAGTTCTCGTCCGCATTGGAGAGTTGACTATGCCGTGCATATTGCCGAATTTGAAGGGGAGTACGGGACGGCACATAATCACTTGCAATTCTGCCCCAGTTGTTCCCTCCACACTTTTCAACGCCCTCATGAAAGAGACATTGTTCCTCTTCAGTCCATGGCTTATCCACACCCTGACCAGCGCCAGCTGCTCGCTGCTTTTGCTTCTTGGCATCATGGCAGCTCTCGCCTTCTTTGGAGAGTTTGCGCTTTTTCTTAGCCTTTCTTCTTTCCCTTTTCTGCCTCTTTTTTTCCTTTTTAAGCTTATTCTTCTCTTTGTTGCTCTCTGCTGTCTTGGCTTTGGAGGATGTGGCTGAGTTTCCCTTCTTGGCTGTATCGCCTTGAGATGTGGAAACAGCAGCACACGGTGCAGAAGATGCCGAGCCATGACCATTGACAGTCTCTTCGACGCTTCGCACATCTTTCTCGTCAATTTGCATACCTATGCCATCATTATTTTCCTTGCCTACTGCTGACTCGCATGTATCATTCAAAACCTGCGCACATTTGTTTCCGACGAGTTTATCAACGCCGCCATGCTCTTTCTTGTCTGGCACTGCTGATGCAGTAAGGGGCTCTATCTCATCTACATTCAACTTGTCAAATGATTCGTTACGAGAGTGCACCTTATCATCAGTGCGACCAACATCAGCACTGACAACGTCGGCTTCATTGACAGCTGTCGATGATTCATTGTCCAGAGGGTTGGCGTCCTCATTCCGTCCAACAATAATATCTTGATCGCTGCGCATCATAGTACCATTGTCGACTTCGCTCAACGACTCCTTGCCCCTCATGGTAGACGACAGAGGTAACAATATTTCCCCGCCTACTGTCAAAGGATTCTTGGATTTGATCGTCCCAGGATGTACATCTGCACTAGATTCACTCTTACCACCACTTGATTCAATTTGAGGACATTCCTCGTTGCTGGATTTTTCGGGGTCGTCACTTGCGCTTTTTGGCACAATATTGAAGTCTGCGTCATGGAGAGGGTCAGTACTTAGAGTGTTTCCTGATCTCACCGAATCCTTTGGAATGCGATCTGACTCCCATCCAAGATTGATCCTTGCATGCTGCTTCAGACATTCTATGTTCGAGAAGTAATCAACGCCCTCCTCCTTGGTCCTCCGCAACTCCACTTTCTTCATGCCGGCGCAGGTGGGGTCGAGGTAATACCACGAGATCAAGCCACTCCCTGGCATGAGGGACCAGCCCTCGTCTTTCATCAGATTCCACATCTCTGGCCATTCCAAATCACGACGAGGATTCGCCTTGGTGTGCGAAGCTGCACAGTCGGTCTCATCGAAATTCTTTGTCATCACATTCCCCTTGTGTGCAAGGGAAACCGTAGTGGGGTCTGTCCGCAGCTCATTTGGGGAGGAAGATGAGTCACTTCCATGTTCTCTATCAGCAGCAGTATTGGACATACTCCCGCCCTTATCATTTGAAACAATCTTTGGACGTTCCTCATTGACAGCCTCATCTTCATCTGATATATCCATTGATTCACCCAAATCACTCTCCATATGGTGCAGACCATCATCATGTGCAGTGAGTGCATTTTTGCCATGGCTATTGCCACCGCCGTCTTTGGTCTCGCTCGCAGACTCAGAATTTTTCCTCGTCACATTCCCCTCGCTCGCTATAGAATCCAGGATGGGGTCTATCCGCAGCTCATTTGTGGACGTCGGCGAGTCACTGACCTGTTTTCTATCAGCAGCAGGAGTGGACATGCTTCCGTCCTTATCATTTGAAACAATCTTTGGACGTTCCTCATTGGCAGCCTCATCTTCATTTGACAAATCCATTGATTCACCCAATTCGGTCTCTAAATGTGGCAGACCATCATCATCTGTATTGGGCATATTTTTGTCATGGCCATGGCCATTTAAATTGCCATCGTTGGTGCCGCTCACGGAATCATTCACCTCTTCCTCGTCCACCATTTCGCTCTCACAGTGCCGCGCACTGTCATCAGCCCCGGAAATACTCATGTTGGAGGTATCACTGGCGCGATCTGTACACACGCCTTCATTTCCTTCCCTGCCACTAGTCTCTTGTGGCTCCACCTCCTGCTGCTTATTCTCGTGATATGCTTCCTCCGGATGATGCAGATTGGAAAATTTAGATGAAATTCTTCTACACCATCGAGCGTGGAGTTCAATTCCATGATCAATGAGATAGAACAAATCCTTTTCACATTCGGCGGCCACAGCGTCCTCACCCAGAATCACAGCAGTGACTTCATTGTCCAGCTCCATGGCTTTGCCTTCCTGTTCATCTTCGCCGCTATCTGCTCCTACCTGACTTGATTCCTGGTCGCTTTCATCTGCCACAGGAACAGCAATTTTTTGGGCATTCTCTTCCTTGCCATTTTCTTCCTCCTCATTCACCTCCTCGTCTTCTACACCATCGTCTTCTACATCATCACTCATCGTATCATTGTGGCCATGTTCTGGGATATTCTGGTCCTCAGGAGCTTTTTTGATCTGCTCAGGCTTCAGCTGGTAGTGATCCTGCTGCAAGGAATTTCTTCTATTCAAGCTTCTATACAATAATGGGTCGTCTTCTAAATCCTGCTCCTTCGACCTCTCATCTTTGTCATCTTCGTTCGAGGAGTCTTCCCCATCTGGAGAGTAGTCGATCCCACTGTTCGCACCCTCCCCGTCTTCGCCGACACCAGCATCGTCCTCGTCCGAGGAGTCGTCCAGCACAATCAACTCCACAGCCTGCTTCTGCACTGGTGGATTTTCGTTCCCCACCGACGCGCTCTCGCTGAATCCATCGTCCTCCTCCATGACAGTGCCCTCCGACATGCTCCCATCCTCGCTCTCCGTATCGTGCAATCCCGACTCGTCGATCTCCCCCGGAGATTTCGACGACGCCATCCCATTCCCATCCCTCCCAGGGCCGAACGTCGTGGCCCTCCCCTCGGGACTCTCCGTGCCGAACGCGCTCTGGTTGCCCTTCCGCACCATCCTCGTCGAAGTGTGTTTCTGCAAGGGAATCGCGTCGGTGCCCGAGGGAGCGCGGGTGCGACGCCTCCAAATTCCGTGAACGTTGACGTTCTCGCTGAGGTCCGCATCGGCCGGAGACGGGGCAATCTCGGGGCAATGCCGCTCCTGCCGCGCTTGTACGTGAAGGTGCTGCTGCGGCGGGCGTTGATTCTGCGGGTGTCGAAACTTTCCCTTCTTGGGAGCAACGACGGACGATCCCTTCTCCGAAATGGCTCGCTTGGGAATGCGGCCGGATCCGATGGGAGCGCCGTCCGAAGGCATCTTACGAGGGATGGGTCGGGCGGAGTCGGTGGTGTTGAAGAGATGAGACGACCCCGCGGCGGCGCCCTTGGTCGACGACGACGCCGCCGGGGGATGCTTCGACGGAGGAATCGACCTCCGGACCAACGAGGACAAGCGCTTCGGTCCCCCGTGGCCGGTGGGCACGCGCCTTCGCGACTTCGCCTTCGCCGGGCCCTTTCCCGCCGCAGTCTCCGCCGGCGCGTCGTGACCGTCGATCCCGCATCCTTTCTCGCGGGATGCCATGGCCGCCGCCCTCTTCGTCGTGGCGTCGCCGGATCCCTCCGCCCTCTTCCTCGCGTCGTCCGCGTTTCCCTTCTCCTCGCGCGCCTTCGCCGCCTCTCGTTTTACCTTCCTCCTCGCATTCCTCCCCGGCGCCGCTGCCGTCTTCGCAGTCTTCCCCGGTCCGAGGTCCGCATCGTCCAACCCCTCCAACATCGATCGTTCCATGCGTCTCGGAATTTCCCTCGTCCTCGTCGATTTGTCCAACTCCTCCAACATCGATCGACCCTGGCATCTCGGACTTAGCACCTTTTCCGCACCGTCCCATCGCGATCCCGCCTTGGCAGCCGTTCCCTTGGTTTGGCCCTTGGCAATGCCCTTGCCCTTTGGCGGATTTGTCACGGAAATTCCCGGCGTACGCGCCTTGTCTTTTCCGCCTTTGGCCGTCGTACACTTTGCCACTCCGCCCACTCCCCCAACTCCTCCCACTCCCCCAACTCCAGCCGCAGCCCTCACTCCTGCCCCACCGCCCCCGGCCATCAAATCGCTCGAGTAATTCATGGTACGGTGATTCATCCCGTTGAATTTCGCGGAGGTGGGATTGTTGGG
>JAZGVQ010000271.1:0-10810 GCA_037356215.1 Thalassiosira gravida | reverse complement strand
TTATCATCCCAACCACATAACCATCGTATCCACCCACCTCTGGCTCTGTGCTTAGGACAGACACCAAGCTTGATCAATATTTGTTTGGTTCCATACCACCTCAGCAGAAATTTCATAGTGTCCCTTTTTTCAGGGCATATATATAGGCATTTTCTTGTTATTCCTGTCACTGTCTTTTACAATATTCTTGACCAAATATTCCTCATCAAAATAATGTTGTATGAACTTAGCAACTTAAAACATTCTGGGGATAGAATGGTGGGGATGATACAAGTCAAAGTGGAGACTCTTCTTCATTTGTCAAATATTGCAGTACTTTTACCAGAGGCATTTGTAGAAAGTCTAAACATTATTGGAGAAGAAAAATTGATACATTGTAGATACTGTACTCCTTTTTTAGCAAAGTTCTGGGTGTCTAACCTTTACCAAGAGAGTCTAGTTCACAAAAGCCTAATTTAGACATTTTTGTGAAGAAAACTTTCTTATGTCTAACATATGTTATACATCTAGCAGTTGTGTATAAACATGTACCCCCAATGTGAAATGTATATGAGCTCAATTGAATGCAACTGTTCCATTTCTCCATATCTAGCACAAGACAAGATGTGTGGCAGTGGTAATGCTATTCATCTAGACAAACTCAAGTTTCAAATATTCTGGAGAATAGTCTAGCCATTAAGAGTCATTTTTTGGTTATAAATGCAGGGAGAGTTGACCCTAGGTGATTCATTGTATACTGGCATAACTTGTTGTGGTGCCAGTAGAAAAGAGATTTGTTCCACTTAGTATTAATACCAATTCAACCATCATTCTTTGGCTGATCCACCAAATTAGTGATGCTAAGGATGCTGACTGCTAATTGCAGAAAGAACAGCATATCTTTAATAGCAAGTGATCTTTCCATCACCATTGAATAGTATCCATTTCTGTTACTGATCTTTTGTTACCAACAATTATCCCAATAAAATGCTGGCAAGTGTGCTTTATTAGTCCAATAAATTGTGCTTCTCATTACAAATATGCATGGCAGTGCTGCTGTCAGAAATAATTGTAGTATCCTCTCAAAACAGATAAATTGATCCTGTACATATTTGTCAATATTCAATGCATGCACATTGTAATCCCAACTCATGCACTCTAGTCCACAATCATCTATTTATGTATTTAATTCCAATGTATCAAAATTAGTACATTCAACTGCCACCAACATCTTTTCAAGGATAAAATGCCTAATTATTGCAATTGCTTGTTGATAAGGTACTCTAGTAGATTCTAGACAATCTAATGCGTCATGATTACATTTCAGGTTCCATGAATACCTACCCAAGTGAGATAAATTTAGCCCAGCCATGAGATTCCATGGTTTCCAATAGCTTCAGTAATGGGGATAGGGCTCTTCAAGCAGTAGGTTTATATACTACAATACATATGATCACTGCGATGATGTTATTTAGTTATATTCCTAGTCTGAGTATTTTTAATTAAATGCTTTATGCTAAACTTTTATTGCTGATGATGTATCTGTGTTTACAATTGGAGAGGGTGATACTTTGACAATGGGGAGATGTACTTTCAAGTCCCTTCAACCTGTGCCCAGATTGTATCCTTAGATAGCCAAGAACAATATTCACTAGGAGCTGCAATCTAGGCACATGTGGGTAGAGTACAATGCTCACTAGGAGCAGCAGAACAACTATGATGACAGAACAGTGTTTCCATTGTCGTGGTTGAAGTGTGGGAGGCTTCATGACTTTGTGTTTACAGTGTGAGTCTAAACTTCAACAAAGGGAACATACCCAGGACATTGCTTGTCTCTAGAGATCACAAATGTGCACTACCACTTTCTCCACTTGGCATTTCAAGACTGTCATGATGCCACAATGCAACAGAGGGAATCAGATACATTTACCACTTATCTGTAGCTCTATGTATTGTATGCATCAATTGTTGACATAATTATGCAGTATTATAGAGAATAGCCTACAACTTTGACTATTTCTCCCCTCTCTAGATACTTAACTAACAGGGTTTCCAGCAATTCTGCTACACATCCCACTCCCCAACTACACCAAGAAGACTGAAGCCTACATCTTACTGTTATCAAGGGGATACTGGACAATATATGAGTGTACAATTTAAGAAAATAAAAACTAGATAGCTGCATAAAACGAAAAATGGCAGACAGGTGGACACATGACTCCTGTAGAGAACATATGAGCTGGGGCAACAATGCACCAGCAGTATTATTGACATGAAACACTCTTTTTTTTTACACTTCTAAAGCTTGCTCCAAGGGTGCTTGTGATTAGCTTTCATTGTAAGTCATCCAAATGTATAGTATGGTTACCCAAACTGTGAAGTATGGTAACCCAAATAAGTTAAGTGATATCATTGTAAACAGTATGTTACATCTAAATGTCCACAAAGATTGATATAGGACCCAAGCGATATCGTTGGTATTTTAGGTCCTTGAACTCAGCCAAGGCTTCATATTACTTCGCTTAAATTTTCATTCAGTAGGTTGTGTTGGACTTCCCTGGTTTCTTGGTAGGAGTACACCAATATAATGAAATCATTATTAGTCGCCACCACCATCCAAGGCACATAATGCAACAAAATAGTTTCTTGTGTGTTGCCCGGTAACTAAAAATATCTAGAAAGAAGATAGGCGATCCAACATAGATGGATTGCAATCTAAGAAATCAATTTTAATAAAGCACAATGATATATTGTCATGCAAAAGTAGCATGTGTCTAAGATGTTACAAACAAAGGATGTATTTTACTCGCCACACAGCTTGCCCACGGGGTTAAGTAAAATAGGGGCCATTTAAAGCAAAGTAATCAGTAGACAACATTGTGCTCCAGATCTTCTAGATTTCCTAGGCTTGCGTAAAATTCTGTTCAATGTCATCTCTGCTCTTACAAAGGTTGTTGAATATGACTCCCTTTAGTTTTAATTGCAACCAGATGATGGCAGGATTGTTTGCCCAGTTTCCTTGTGATGCCTGCTGCGCCAACGGTACATAATACTTTACAATTTCTCCCCTTTTTGTGAGCAGAAGATACATCGGTTTTCTCACCCTCAGTCAATGTCTGCCATCTTCCGATCTCGCACTAACAGCCCGCTACCATCAAGATCTCCTTCCTCCATTCCTATGCTTCCCTCCCTAGCCTTATGCCACGCCGTAATATGAAGGAAATTCGACACGACACGGGTCATATTATTCACATCATTATCGTCCAATGACGACCCGAAATGACCATCAACCCAACATTTACGTCGTTCTTCTTCTTTCGACGTTTGACCACCACCATCACCACCGCCGCCACCATTATCATAATCCTGCTTGATGCGATACTTGTTCATTCGAAGTTCTTCCACCCTCACATTCATATCCTTCTCGTGTCGTAACTCTTTTATCAGTTCGTGTACGACACCTCTATTGTAGGGAGCGAACATGTGAAGTTGTTGTCGTTGCTGACGTGGTTGTTGATTTTTGTTGCTGTCATCGTAGTCGTCAATGTAACTGCTCTTTCCTCCTCCTACTTCGCCATCATGTTTATTCGTCCTACTTGGCAGCAGGAGCTTGGATATGGTCTCCGATAGCGGAACGATTTGAGAACGAAGGTAGGCGCAATCGCTTGCGATTACGGTATCGTATCCGACGTTTGCATCTTTTGATGATTGCAGTTCGTCGTTATCGAGGTTGTCATTGACGGGATTGGTGTCGTCGTCGTCGTCTCCCGTGAAATCGAACCAATCGAGCTTTCGAATGAAAATATCATTGGTGTTCGTAACGGCAGCAGCAGCATTAAACGAAGAAGAAGAGGCTACATTATTCGTAATATTCCGTCGGAGCATGNGGTGGACACTTGGGCAGTTTTGAAACTTTTCTTGGGGATACGGTCCACTAGACTCTTCATTCTAACTTCCTGGTGGTCCTTACCCCTATTTTTGGGCTTAGATTTCATATCCACCTTAACCCTGAGTTCATCTAGCAACTTTTGCTGTTGATGAACATGGGTTTTGCACAGCATAAGGTCTTTTTCAAGTTTCCTCAGATCTGTGGGAAATGTTCCCCCTTGCTAATCCAGTAGGCCATGCTTGATTCCACCAGAAGAGCAGCTAGGATATTGGTGCACGTCTCCAACTCAGAGAATGGCTCATCCATCTTGGGCATGTCCTCAGGTGATCCTTTTTGCTGCTTCAATCAGGAAAGTTGAGGAATCAGAGCATTAAACTCCTTTATCCTATTGATGAGCTGGATAACTTAATCTTGTAAGCCATCTTAACGGTTGTAGCAATGTACCTATGCATGCGTTCAGCTGCATCTTGCTTTGTTGCTGAAGTTGTGCCTGAGCTTCACCTTAGGAAAAAATCCTTCCAGGTCAACATGCAAAGGAAAATTCTAGACATTTGCACAAATCTTGTGCCAATTAGAGATGTGATCATTCACAAGAAGTTTCTTGAAGAAATTGAAAGCTTCCACATTGATGTTGTACATTTATTGCTTTGTCTCAGCAATTAGATCTTCCTTCTTGGATTGCTGCTGTCTTCTCCAGGTTGCATCCTAAGTTTCTTGAGGGCCTCTGTCTGAACTTATGTTATTTCTTCAACTTATCACAGTGTTCCTCAAGCTTCTTATCGGATATGGTTGACTCATACATCCAAATAAGGTTGACCACATCCTCAGTTCCTCTGGTAGAAAAATACTGGGAAGTACTACTGAATGGAGTCAGAAATGGTAATCTTGACATGATTCCTACGGGATTACTCTGTTTCCTCAGTATATACCAGGTTTGGAAGGAACATCACTGGTGGCAGGCCACCAAGCTTAGCGGGATCAAACCATTTGGAAAATTTGTCAACCAATCCTTTTGGGAGTGCTATCTTTGTTTTTGTTGTTTCTATTTCTCAAAAAACAAATAAAAATATTTGTTTGGTACTTCGCAGTTGCAAATTGAATTGATACACTTTCTTGTGTTACTCGCAATGATAGTCCCTTTCATACTTGTCATGTTTGTAAAGCTTTTCCTCTTTCATTTTGAAAGGACCACATCTTTTGGTTGTGATTTTTGGCATTTGATTTTTGCACTAATCCAAATTCAATGTTGTTTATGCACAACTTTGTTGGCTACGTTGTTTTACTTTTCTATTGTCATTTATGCAAAGCTGACCTTGCTACAATGCAGAGGTCTTGTTCTAGAGTCATTTGGCCGTGTGCTACATAGGCTTCTCTTATCTGAGTTGACGTTGTTTGTGCAAGATCAAGTCTGCTACGTCGTTCTCTTCAAACTCATAAGGATGTTTAAATTCAGAGTGTCCTAAGCACAAAGCCGGAAGTGGTTTAATATGATGGTGAAGTGGCTGGGATGATAAAGAACAGGGAAAGTAAAGTATGGTTCATTAATTTAATTGAAATATTGTTTGATGTCTGTCAAACGTATCTGCAGTTGATACCAGTGGTCTTGAATGAGCCTACATAAATACCTAGTATAGTACTATGTAGGAGTAGGTTAGCTTTGCCCCCAAGTTGGGCAATGAGTCAGCGTGTGTGTCACCTACATAATTCTTTGGCCAATCACTAGCCCATCCTACATACCTAATCCTAGCATATGTATGTGATCCACCTCTACGTGTTTATGTAGCATGTATGTAGATGATCCATCAACATACATCAATTGAAGATACCTTTTGAAGCAGTTAAAAGATGCCTTTGGCTGCATTGAGTCAATTGTGCTATCCAAGGCCAGACATTCATCATCTTGGACTTATCTGGTGTCCCATATAGCAAAGTATCCCAAGTGCTGATACTATGCTTATTACACAAAGAGTGCTATTTTCGTGGACGGGAGTGAGTAATAATTACATCAAACAAGTTACACTGAATTTGAAGGGTTTGGAATGAGCCTTATTCTGTACAGTAAACTTTTTGGGTTACCAGTGAGGAGCAAGGGATAAGAAGGTGCAATTCGTATGTCCTCAGTGGTGTGTAATAAATATCACACCAAATATTAGCATAGACTAAAATGGTGACCATGGTGTAGGTACATGACAGACCAGGAGCAGAAAAATGATGGTAATGGCAGTGATGTCAATACCAAAGGAGACTTTCACCAAGTTTGATTATGATAGAACCAATTTAATCTTGGATGGCAAGACCACTACCATAATTATCAAAGATCAAATTATTCATTCACATAGAACACATCAATTATTGTTTATCACTACACAAATCATAGGCACAATACTCATCCTTCTCCCAACGTTACACAACAACAAAATTATCCAAATGTAAATGGAATCAACAGCTGTGTGGACTCCACTCAAGCAGCAATTTCTTCGGGAGCAGGCTCTACAACCACTTCATCTTCGTCACCATCTTGTGCTGGTGTTTCTTTGGCGTCCTCTACAGGTTCAGCAGATTCTTTGGCGTCCTCTACAGGTTTAGCAGCAGCATTTTCAGCTTCATCGTGCACAGACGAACTTTGAAACTTGATCTCCTCTGGTTCTTGTTTCTGCAGACCTGCATAAAGGTTCGGGAACACCATGCTAGAGAAAAAGAGAACGCATACAAATACCACAGTGAGGATGCCAAGAACCTGGTAGGGTTGCGTAGGATAATCTCCGTAGTGGCCGAATTTTTTCTTTCCACTGGAAGTGTCCGCGTCCGCCCCCAAAGCAAACAGGACGAGAATGATGGGGGGAATGAAATGCTTCACCAAAAATGCCCACACGACAGGCATGCGCCCAACAGCTTGGCTCAGATCGCTCCTAAGATGCATGACATTCCTCATCGTGAGATCGTAATACATGCCACCCCAAGTCTTTTCGGGGTCCTCTTGCTTCTTCTTGCTCATTAGAAAGAAGATGAATGCCATTCCAATAGCGTAGGACACGGCCAAACCGACGAAGCCAGCCCAGAGAGCCGCATCAGCATCACTAAGACCAAACCATAGAATGCATGCTAAAGTCACAGAACCATATGTAGTCACAATGTAGGCAATGACGATGTTCGCACCAAGGCTTTCAATCTGATCCTCGATTTTATACACCCATCCAGCGGCAAAGCACTCAACTCCTCCGACGAATAGCATCACGAAGTTGATGTAGTAATCTGAGAAACAGCAAACGGTTATAAATATTAGGGCTCATTCCATTCTCATACAGCATAAGAGACAACACGTATATATAGTCACATGGCTTACCAATCGTGTCGAGGAAGATCAAGCCAGCATCTGTGCAATACATCAACGAAAATAGAAATGCGCTGAACGTGAGACCGAAACTGAGCACTTTCCTGTCGACGTTGGCGAGAAGGGCCGTGTCATGTCCCACGGCGAGGAACGCTTCCATGAACGAAAACGCGCTGTCAATACCAAGGAGGAAGAGCATGATGAAAAGGAGGCGAATCCAGTGCTGTCCTCCCGGAAGTGTACCGAGGGCAACGGGCCAGCTGCCGAAGACGAGACCGAAGGATGCATACTATAGATGATATGTGTATAGCGATGAGAGAAAATTAAAGAATGAAAACATGCCATTATTTGTATGTGGCAATTTGGCTGTAAGAAAGTGAGTTGACTTACCTCAAGTTCGGAAACATCCTTTCCCTCCAACATGGCGAGGTGGCCGAGAGTTGCGAATACGGCAAATCCAGCAATAAAACTAAACATGGAATTGGAGACGGCTACGACACTAATGGTCATGGGTGTTGGGAAGGGACGAATACACAAAATCAGACAAGTGAGTTTCAGCAAGATATTGTGCAAATGCCTCAATCATTATGTGGCAATCATGATAGTAACTTACCAACTGTTCAAGAACGCAGGTTCATTGGGCTTGCAAAACGACCCATAGGCAGTCATGATACCAAACGTGATTCCCAAACTGAAGAATATCTGCGCCACCGCCGCACTCCAAATGGAAGGCTGTTCCGTAAAAATCTCCCAATTCGAATTTCGAATGTAAACGTCAATCCCATCCTGGGCGCCCTCCAACGTGACCGCCCTGCCCAAGAACACGAAGAGCAAAACAATCGGCAGTCCCATGGTGAAGTACGTGATGCGACCGGTCCACTTGATGCCGAATGCGACGCAGAGAAAGACGATGACCCAGGTGAGGAATGAGTAGCCGACGTTCTTCCACATCATGCGCGTGGGTCGGAGGTCGTCGCCGAGGGTGGACATGCCAATGATTTCGTTGAAGAAGTATCCCTTCGCGTCTTGGCCGGTTACCTTTTCTTGCGCCCAGACGTTATCCTCTGCGAAGGAGGCGAAGAATGCATTACACGTCCATGCGAGGAGGACGGAGTAGTAAGTCACGAGCTGTATGATGTAACAATGGCGCGAGGGACACGGAGAGAGCGCAAAGTGAGTGTAGGATACGCAATCTTGGTTTCGACCAACGATTATTATTCTGACACACACGCAAACCAACACGAGCAGATATTACGCTTACCATGTAACCGCACGCAATGCTGCACATGCCCACGCCGCGCAGTCTCGCATGAATAGTCCCGAACACGCCCACATCTACAACAATGTCAAAAATACACACGTCATATGCATTAGTTGAAATTATTCATTTTTGCAGACACGTGACAGTGCACACAAAACTAAAACTCACCTCCGCTCTCGTAATACTGCCCCAAAGCAATCTCCAAAACCAAAATAGGAAGCCCAATAAAGAGGAGCGCGGAGACATACGGAATAAAGAACGCTCCTCCGCCGTATTCGAAGACCAACGATGGGAAACGCCAGACGTTACCGTATCCAACGGCGGATCCGACGGCGGCCATGTAGAATGCGATGCGGGAGGACCATCGTTCGCGTTTGTCGGGGTCAGTGGCGTCGACGTTGGCGGACGACATGGTTGATATTATGCTGGTGTGTGTGTTGGTATATGTGGAGGAGGTGCGAGTTGGTGGCGGCGAAGATGTGTTCTAGTAGTTGGAGGACTTTCTACCTATGATGATGGCGACGGGATGAGATGTGATTTATGAGATCAAGATGTGTAATTTTTCGAGTGCATGAATGGGATTGATCTGGCCAGGGTTTGATTGATGATTGTGTACAAGTGCGCATGCGCACTGATAGGGCAGCCAGATCGCTTATATATATCTTCTCTAAAGTCTAGCCTCTGAGCAACAGCACGTGTGTAGTGCGCCCTAGGGAGGAGAATATTCTCCCGAAAAAATGCGTTATGCACGACCGTTGTTCTTTAGTAAAGAGCCTTGCGAAGACATAATACTACCGTATGCAGGTAACATCTGCACGCCTGTCTTTACCTACAGCTGACCTACAGGTAGATATCGTAGAGATCTTTGTTGACGTTATTGTTCTCATTTTGACAGTACGTACGTGAGAGCACGTGGGAGTTGATCGGTCAAAGAACCAGACAAGGTAGGTATCGTAAGTACGGTATCGTATGAGTCGAGACCGCGAAATCCACGTTATTGTTCTGATTTTTTAGCTAAGCAGTCGTTGCGGTACTTGTATAGGAGTAGTCAGGTAAGCTAAAGCCTACTCAAGTACCTAATCTCGTATGTAATCGCCAATATCGCTCATAACGCCTGAGAACTGAGAGCGCCAAATCCAATCAAATGCGAAGCGTTTCTCGGAGGGGCATGTCTTGCGTATGGGGGGGTAGATTGGACATTCCGGGGGCGATGCAGCTCAGAATAAATCATAGAAAACCTAAAACTCTTGAAGAACATAGGAAATGGTTGAAATATATATTGTACTCTCTCGATTTTACCAGGGGGCCGCAACGCGTGAATTCTCAAGTGACGAGGCATTCTCGTATCTTGTCGTCTATCGCGAAATAGAACTTTTTGAAATAATTGTTGTTTCTTTGTCGTCATTGCGAAGCGAGAAAGCGGAGGACCAATAATTGAGCAGATGTAAAGTAAGTAGGTAAGTAGACGTAACGGCTCTAGCAGACGGAAAGTCGATGGAGTACTAATTACGTAATCCTATTTACTTACTCATATTATATTACTACTTATGTAATCCTATTCATGTATTTTATCTCACGCTTCACTCTCCTCACCTTTCGTTCTTACTTCTTCTTTACTCTTTCCATGACATGAAGATGTCCGCAATGCAACAACACATTCCACCCTAAAACGCTTTTCTCTTCTCTTGACTAGGAATAAAACATGCAAGCTGACTAGCTTGGTGGTTCCCGTCACAAGGAAGGTATTGTGAACAGACTGAGCACGCTGCGCTAAATCCCTTGTACATGCTCAGCACTTTGCCTCCCCCCTTTCCTCCCCACCCTACTGCAAAACAATTCCCTTTTCCATGGAATGAGTTTCTATTACATGCTGCTGCTGTTGTCGTTGTTGTTGTGAATGAGATGACTTGTCGTTGACATTACGTTACTCAGTAGGATGCCACCCAGTCCGACGCCCGATCCCAATTCGATGACATTGCCGTACAGTTTATTTGGGTTGGAGGCAAAGTACAATCCCTGTGTATGTATTTAGGTGTGTGCATAAAACGGAGCACGAGATTTAAATATTAGAAGATATTGTGTAGTGATTAGAGAGAGAGAGAGACCAGAGAGTCTCTGTTTTATCGAAGTTTTCACGCGCGTCTTTCTTTGAAAAGATACTCACCATGACAATGCTACTATCCCAACTCATCGATCCGGTACCACATCCATTTTGCACGCCGTGATTTATTTCTTGCACGTCGAATGAAAATATGTCCGTCAGTTGCTGCTGCTGATTTGTCACATCATGCTGACGCTGACAGCGTTTCTGATGATTGCTACTACTACTATTGCTGGTGGTATTGTTGCT
>JAZGVQ010000270.1:0-10900 GCA_037356215.1 Thalassiosira gravida | reverse complement strand
TTTTTGGCGCAAAAATACTTTACCTAGGTTAGGAAAATGGTATGTGCCCCCTAATTTGATTGCCTTAAGAAAATTTGTCGACTAACAACATGTCCTTGGATTGAATGTTTTCATAGTAATTAATTGTCCCTACCAATAATAGCTAAAAATGATAAGGTTTACAATGTTTTAGTCTACAAGTATTATCCTACAATAGGGGATTCACCGAGCTGGCATCCAAAATTAATTTTTTGAGTGGTCATATCTACCATGATGCAATGCTCTTTTCGTTTGGTCTTGAATTGATTCTTTTCTTTCTGATTGTACATCAGCTCGCGTATATGCCAGGTAAATATAAGAACATTTATGCACTTGTATCTCATTTTCTTTCTTGGAGTGTTGTTGTAAGATTCATTTATATGCATGTGATCCATTTTCATACCTTTGCATATAGACCAAGGATTGGAAGGGTGGTGATGGACAAGTTGGCCATAAACATACTTGTAAAGGTAAATATGATTTTGTACCTGCTTTTGGTTCTATTCAATTCTCAGAAAAATATTTTTCACAAGTGCAATACCTCTCTTTGGGAATATGGGTGGAAAATTATTTGACAAAACAAAATATATCCTTGTGGAAAGCGTACAAAAATGTCGGTGAAGACATGATGATCATCTTCGGAGACGACAAAGACACCGCACGACAGGACATCCTATCCCGAATACGATTCTACGCCTACCCCTACGCCATCCACAAATCTCTCAAAACCGGCCGTGGATTCCTATTCTTCCAAAGCAACACATCCCTCGCCGTCCTATCCCTACCGGTCCCAATATTAAGCAACGGAAGGAAATGTCGTTCGCAACGTTCGGTATTGTTGCATTGGCTTACGATGAAGGAGTACGATTCGGAAGTGTGTATGGATGACTTTGAGTTGGCGGGTGCGAGGAATGATTTGAAGGAGGCGGTTGATGGGTATGATGAGAAGGTGGAGGTGCCGGTGTTGATGAGGTTTAGGTGTGGGCATGTTGCGGTGGGGATTGCACCGTTGGTGCCAGATTATAAGCTTTGTGTTGTGCTTGGGAAAGAGTATTATGGGTCTGGTGAAGGAGATGGGGCGTTGCAGTTGAATATTGATGATATGTGAGAGATCGGGGATTGAGTAAAAAATGGAAATCCAAAGTGCATAAAAGACAATTCAAAGGGAGTGCGTGAAGGATACCTCCTCGGTCTTATTGGACTCGGTTGATATCGCCTGTCGTCAATTTTCATTTGAGCTAAGGGAAACGAAGATAGTGTATTCTGTTTGCATTTAGGCGACCACATTTTGATTGGAATGATACATGTCATGGGGTCATTCTACTGTACAAAACTCTTAGTTCTAATAATCTTTCAGGTTATGCTTGTTATGTGCTTTACTGCGCAGCGGCGGTAACTCGTGCTGGCAGTCATACAAGAGACTCTACTCCCAGAAGAGTGGTTTATCTTAGTTCCAGCAAGATTAGATACAAATAACGAATAAAATGGTGCTTGCTAAAGTCATGTGTAGGTATGAGCCTTTGCCTGCATCACCAAGAAGATTATTTCACCCTCCCTTCATCTTTCTACACTGACTTAGTGCTACCTCCGATCTATCAACCAGGGCATGGTGATGTATTGTGCGCCTTTTTGTACCAATATTGTTGTATCTTGGTAACCACAAGGCCGAGCATTCAACCTTGTGGCAAACCAGAAGAATGATGATGATTTATCTTCCATTCTTCGTCATCTCCCGTAGGAAGATAAACGAAGGTATACCGCGCCTGTTTCTGAGACCCATCATCCCCAAATGTCCATTCATAGACCCCTACATTCGTCGCCCAATTATGCCCCGTCGTTATCGTTCCATCAACGATTGTCACCGTCGGACTCCTCTTAACCACGCCCTCGAAATACTCCCGGATCGAATCGCTGCCCTTCCGCGGTTGGTTCATACTCGTAGGTATCAGAATTGCATCGTCGGCGTATTTCTCGGCAACCACATCGGAGCTTCCACTTCCGAGCGAATCGTTCCAATCACGAAATAGGTCTAGAACTTGGTCATGTGTAATTTCTTTGGGAGATGGTGATGTTGATGGTGATAGGACGACGACTCCTTTCTTTTCCCGCCGTAGCCAGCTGCCAAAGATTCTTTGTCTGATTCCTCCATAGAGGGGGGCGAGAGCTAGTGATACGCTCTTTTTTTTTGCGAGGATTGGGGTGAATGCGGTTGCTGTGCCAGTTACCAAGGTCGTTAGTGTTACAAGAAGATATCCGTGCCAGAAGAACTTCATCGTCAAATTGCAATTGTACATTAAATGGATCTTGAAAGGGTAGATAAGTACAATGAGCGAGGAGGCAGGATGATGATCCTTGATAATTGATGTTTGATGTTTGATGTTTTATGTTTGTTGCTCCTATGTACCTACGGTACCTCTAGAGAGAGCAGGTATGTTTCGGTGACCATATTTTTATCGAAATGATAATACTAAATGTCATTGAGCCAGTCTGAGCCAGTCTACATTGCAAATCTCTTCGTTCTAATCATCTTCAGCCATGGATGTTTTATTGATTTGATGCAGGTTAACTGAGTACAAATATTGATTCTGAGTTGCTTCTTTGATCGTATGCTCTAGTCACCTCCTTCATTCTGATGAAATATGATGACAATAGGGCCGTGACACAAGTGTACTAAGTAGGTATCTTATTCAGTCTCCATTATTGCGCGCACCACGAAAAGGCAATAGCTTCTTACGACAAAAGATGCCATACGCATGGAGCCTTCTTTAGTAGTCTAGAAGAATTCGAAGTCTTCGGGACGGATCGCGGCTCGTAAAGCCTCCGTTTCGACCAGACGCTGTTCCTCTTCTGCTCGTCTTCCTCTTGTAGCTTGATCCCGCTCGTCCCAGAACTCGTCATTTATTTGGGCGACTCTCTCTGCTTCTTGCCGATCCCTCATATCTCGCTCAGCTCGGTTTCTTGCAGCACGCGCTGCCGCCCTTCGCGCTCTTTCTGATTGCGGCATATGGTACCTCTTCCGCAGGCTGTTGGCAATGGCATCCTTCAAAATTTCCACAAGGCGCGAAGAACTCGGCACCGGCCCTCCAAGACGACGGAAAAACTGAGGCCACGTTGTCACATCGAGAATTTCCTTGGCCGCTAGTTGAAGGTCGTTCTTTTGGTCTGGGGTAGGTTTGCCCAGTTGCTTGTTGTATTGATCCAATACTATGTTTGGGCTTGCCGGCTTGCCTTTGGCTTTGGGTCGGCCAATTCGAGACATGAAATGAGTCTGAAACATCAGCAAGCGGAGGGAGGTCCTGGCACCCATAAATGTCGACGACAATCGGTCGGCCGACGAAAGGTCGCTGCTTTCGAGCTGGGGTGTTTTCTTCAAGAGCCAAAGAACATTCCGATCGAAGGCTTCCATAACCAATGGCCTCCGAAGAGAGTCCCATCCTGTTCGACTCAGAGTGAGGCAAACGAGAAGGATGCCTAGGTTGGGGACTTGACGCTTGTGCCGGTAATAATAGGCGGAGAGAAATCGATAGACCTGTTTCTCTGCATACTCTTGTATCATTGGATAGCGGTTAGCAAAGAACAATAGCATGTGATGGAATGAGCAGTAGCCCTCGAGCGCTTTTTCAGAAGCAAACCGGCTAACACTCAATTCCTTTTCAGCTGCATTCATGAGCTCAACAACAATTGAATTCATGAGTGTTGCTAAGAGATGAAATGCCATAAGTGGGTGAAATTTCTTTGAAAGAGATACTGCCGCAGTCTCTTCTCCCTTGCCTTGGTGTTTTGGTTGGTTGCCATGCCTTTGGTATCGTTGATTGGGCAGAATATCACATCTCGCCATAATAAGGTGAATTGTTTCCTCCATTAGATTAACGGCCATCTCTGCATGACTTGAATTCAAGACAAGTGGCAAGAAGTAAGCGAATGCTTCGTTTATCCCTCCCCACACTCCAGTCCGTACCTTTTCTTCAAAGAACGCGTCCTTGGACAAAATGTCCAATGGCGAGGATGCGGTCTTAAGCATCTTTCCGTCGGGGTAGTACTGGACATTTAGACCAATGCCCAAGATGGTGCCTGGGTCATCAAATTTGGCCTTTGTGTGAAAGCACATTATCTGCGAGCGCTCGAATAGATTGTATCCCAACACTATCTCCCGCCATTGAGAACATACATTTTGAGCCTGGATGAGACCTTTGGCATCCAGATATGAAAAAACTCTAACATGTAAGTCTGGTGGAAGATATTCATATGCTGGGGGTACGGAGGTAGTGCTGGCGGCCTTACAAATTTCTTTCGGCATGTCAATTCGCACAGCACCCGCATTTGGACGAAGAGGAGGCCATGGATGCTCGTGGGTATGAAAGATTAACTCGCCGTCATGCGACTTTATGGGCCCAAGCTTGAACTTTTTGGCACTTTGGATACCACGCTCGCGCACACCCTTGTTTGTTTGAGCCCTCGCTGTGCCTCCATAATCCTGAGGAATGTACTCTGCGAACAAGAATGATTGAATTTGGAGCAAAAGACCGAGAATGGAATAGGCGGAGGTCCATCCTGTGTATGGGGTCCCGGTGTACCATTTCTGTATCATATCCAGACAGAGTGAGTAACCTTGTGTTCTCCAATTATATACATTTGGATGCGATATCCAGGTGCAAAGTTCGACATCTGGTGGGTCGTGGGGGTATGATTCAGGAAATCGTAGAATCAAATGAAAGATGGTGCCAGCATATTGCCCATAGTCGGGCCGCAGGTTGCAATGCCACACAAAGATGTTCGATGTAGGCAAAGCTGAGACTGTCGAAAGAAAATCCTCCTCCTTGGAATGCTCCAGCTCCTTCCAGTCCTTAAGAAGCCTCTTGGTGGCGTACTTTTTGGAGGTGGAACTCATGGACTTGAGGTTTTGCAAGGAGCTGGGTTCGGAAAATTATGGGACATGTGCTGAGGGAAATTGGTATGTTGTTGTATGGCCAATGGGGTCAATGGCGTGCATCAGACGTGTGCCCCCAGATCACGACAGTGCACACGACACGACTCAAGATACATATTATGTAGGTATGGTATCGTACTTCTACCTTAAACACGCGATGCACGACAGGAAGCTTCTTCGCGAGATTGCTTTTGATACCAGATGAGCCATTTTCACTTCAGATCCCGTGGATGGGGTGGGTGGTGGCGAATCAAACACCGCAATGTTTTGTCTCGCTGTACACATAGGTACTACCTCTAGAGAGAAGTACTCCTATTCAATTCAAGATCATTATCAAGATGAAAATTGTACAGATAAATAGATCGGCGCCTATCGCAACCTTCCTGGGAGAAAGTGTAGTAGGTAGAAGTATGTGTAAACATACCTACCATACCCTTGAATAGAGTTAATCGGCTGTATGATATCATCATCGATGATCAACCTTCGCCAAATATGCCAGCTGTGGATGATCATGATTGTCGATCAACTTGTTGGGGGTCAATAATCATTTGAGCGTCAGCATGGTTCTAGCAAAGCAAATGAAGGGGTTCCGTGTAGTGACGAAACGTGTTTAGATGCCACTGGCCGAGTTGGATGTACAATAACATTCAAATAATATTGTCATGCGGTATCAAATCGTGCTTCCGAAACCCTAAATACTACGCTATAAAAAGTGAAGAGTGATGGTAAACATCTATTCCGCCGCTCTTTCCGATTCTTAGTTGCTATCTGCATTGCTGGGAAGAGTTGAGTAGGAGCCACTAAACTGTGAAATGTTTAAAATGAATCGTGAAGCTAGCTTAATTTACCTTGGCCTTATGATATAAACGTTGTGTGCTGCATTCACCCAGAAAGGCGAGTTGTCGTTGCATCTAGAAAGTTTGCGGGTCAACAAAACGAACGTCACACTACATCGTTCCATCAGTACTATATTCACTCGTTCCTTTCACTTCGAAATCTCCAATCGAATCCAAAAGCCACTGGCTGGATACTATGGGGATTTGTGAGACTGTGACAACCGAATTCAACTGGTCGAGAAATTCGTCTCCCAACTTGGAATCAGATTTTTCTTTCACCATAATAACTATACCATTGCTGCTGAATCCCTTTTTCTTGATTGACGACTGCAGTGCATCCTCAAAGATCGGGCTATCCTCAGTAGCTCCCAGGGGTCTAGCAACCTTGATATCTGCCCACTGTTTTGCCGACAATCCCTTCTTCACACGCTTCGTCGTAGCTACGGAATCGATGTCGTAAACATCCGCCCCGCAGAGCTGCAGCAGTAGGCTCATATTCCCGCGGGTACGGTATCCGCCTTTCACTTCGGAATCCCGCCGTCGTTTTCGCTTCGCCACGGTCCGTCGGCTGTGATGGGGAGGATCNGGGGAGGATCAAATTCACCCAGCAGTATCACGCTGTACCCGCGTAGCAAATCGATGCCGGGGAGGAGCGTGTCAGATTGCGCATAGGGTCCTTCTTCTTTTTGCCAGAGGGAGTGACGGTCTAGAGAGGCGATACGAGCCTTTTCGGGAGTACCCCACGAGTAATTGGATGCCCCCAGGACGAGATAATCGTTTTGAGTGTTGTTTTTCTTGTTGTCCCTCTTTCCGTCATCCGCGATTCGCGGAGAGGGGAACAGGTAGTACTGGTGGTTCGCGCCGCGTTTCTTGCGATTTGCCGCAGACGAAAGAAAGTCAATGTCCACAATTGGCAAACCGCAGGCAACTGCGAGATAGTACGGAAAGGATCGTGGAATTGTGATAGCTTCGTTACCAAACGTAAAACTCAAGTCCTTCTCCGTACTGATGGCATAAAATGACAGGGGCGCTGGTGGACAGTTGGAAGTCCTGTCCGATGAGAGCGTCGCCAAGAACAATTGCCTACCGTCATCGCTGTCAAAGTCCAAGCCCGAATCGAACTGATCCTCGTTGTCAGATGCATCGTCCGAATGGAGTTTGAGCATGGAGATTGAGCCATCATTTGCGCATTTTCGGAGGCAGCGTGAATGTGCATTGCTCAGCGTCCACGACGGATTGAGGAGCATTACTCTCGGTTGTTGTTGAAACGAAACGCGGGTGGCACGGCGAGGTTTTCGATCCGTTGACGCCTTCTTCCCCGGAGACGGATCGGATGACGTAGAAATTGGAGTTCGTTGCTTCTTTCGCAATGACCCTAGTTTACTGGGAGCCTCCTCAAGTTGGATGTTTGCAGAGTTCGTGTCGCCATTTTGTGCCACCGCCGTCAAAGCACAATCGAGCTTGCTCGATGGAGTCGCATCCCTTGGTGACTTCCTACCAGGAGCCATACCAGAGGGCGTAGAAATCGGCGTTCGTTGTTTCTTTCGCGTCGACGACGACGACCTTAATTTTCTCGGACCCCCCTCGAGTTGTATGTTTGCAGAAGAGTTCGTACCCTCGATCTTCTGTGCCACCAATGTCGGAGCACGATCGAGTTTGCTCGTCGGAGTCGAGATATCCATCAGTGACTTCCTACCCGAAGACGTCGCATCAGATGGAGTGGAAATCGGTGTTTGTTGTTGTTGTTGTTGTTGTTGTTGTTGTTGTTGTTGTTGTCGTTTCTTCCTATGCGATGATCTTAATTTTCTCGGACCTCCCTCGAATTGGATATTATTTGAGCTGATCTCATTGTCGCCCTTCTGTGCCGCAGCAGGCGTCGTTACAGAACGATCCAACTCGATCGCCGCAGTGGTAGTCGCAATTTGCCGACCGCCATCATCCGCGCAAATAGATGGCATGGGAGAATAATTCGGTTCCGGCTGAGAACTCTGCTTGGCGATGGGCGAGCACGAAAAATCCGGCGGTGCAGCAGAAGCCGCAGCAGCAGCATTCTTTTGGTGGAATTTAGCTGGACTTTCGTCCGAAGGAAACAAGGATTGATCCAATGACATGGTTGTACGTGTATGCTGTTGTCCACCACTTGGCATTCCGTTCCATGCTGCATTGCTCTCCCTGCGAGTGGCTTCGGTAACGATGAATTCTTTTGTGGTGCTCGATGCATCATCATCATTATCTTCTTCTTCCATCATCATTTGAAAGTCTACAACCTCCTCCTCTTGGTCATGAAACTGAACTGCAGCACTACTGACCTCTTGTCCATCGTTGTCCTGTTGTCCGATCCACCAATTCGCCGGAGCAGTTGCTATATATGTGTATAAGACGACAATGATTTCGATCGCAAAAAATCACAAGCAAACAAATAAATAGGTCAAAAATATACGGTGTTTGGTATATCTCAGGTAATGCCATGTATCACTGACCTATAATCTGTTCAATATTCTGCACAGAAGAAACCACTGCCGAAATTAAATGGTTCTTCTTTATGGATTCTCTGCTTCCCCCTTTCATAGTCACGGGCGTCCCACATCCCTTGACTGAACAAATAAAATATACACATCAACAACACAATATAAGATCAATTCATAAAACCCCATGGCGCGTAAACGGTATAAATGGAACAATGTATATAAATAACTTCTAAATGGCTTCTAGAAAAAAAGACACACACACACACAGACAAACACAACAACACAATCACTTACCAGGACAAATCCAACTATTTTCAGTGAAATCGAGAATACAATTATGACAGAACGAATGAGCACATGCCAATAATGTCGCCGGTTCGGTCATGCGTCGATCGCATAGTTGACATATTAGACATGATCTCATGGCTTCGAGTGATTCTGCTTGTTTGTTCGTCATGTTGGACGGATGTAGCGATGTTGGTATCGACGGTGGTGGCATTGATATTGGTGGCGACATTATGCATGTGATTATTTTGGTGTTTTAAGAAGAGTGATGGAAAACGTGGAAGGTTTAGTAATCTCTCTAGTACTCCTGGTTGGTGCTTGGATGTGTTTTGGAGGTAGATCCACCGTCGCGATGTATGGGGAGATGAGCAAAAGGGGGAAGGGGTGAGGGTGAGGGCACAGCTCTCTCTCTCTCTCTCTCTCTTTCTCTAGCTGGAGGCCTGGAGGGGAACAGAGGGATGCGATGGATGGGGTTGTCGCGAGGTGTTGAGTTTACTTGATGCTTGCTCGGACGGCGGTAGCGGCCGCTGCGGGCGGTCGGGTTCTCATTGTATTAGCATTTGGCAGTATCGCATGTATTTTGCTACGATATCGTACTGTCGTGGGTCTCCAAGGTCGTGGCGTGTGGGTCGTGCTGTGTCATCTTGTGCCGTCATCGTTTAATGATACACTATGGTAAAAGGTATAAGTGTGGGGTTCCACCTTTGAGTTCTCAGGACGCACGCACCTTTATTGGACTTTAGATTTGTTAGTTTATTTATCATTCTACTTAGATTTTAGAGTAGTGTGTTTGAGTATGAAATATAAATATGTAACCCCATAAAAATTCTCTTAGTTGTGGATTCGATTATTTTTGGCGCAACCAAGCCAATCAAGCGTTTAACTTGAAAAATAATATCCAAGAATCAAGTCAAATCAAAAACAATATCTCTAACCACCCAACATCAGTTTTCAATTTGTATAGAATTATTGTACACCTTGACTTCTTTTAGGACAATTGGCATCTTCAGTTAACTATGACAAGTACTCTTATTGAATGGGTGTGTGAAATAAGCGAGATATGGCAAATGCTTACATTCAATGGTACGAGGGGCTGGAGTTGCCCTCACATCTGTATATGTGTGGCGGCCTTATGCAACAGACCCCAAAGCCCTGGTCATTGCAGAACTATTCAAAAGTTCTGTAATCCTCTGGGAGATTTCAAAGTTGAAGTTGGTTGAATACAATCTACATATTATGATGCAAAAGCTATTATGATGTGAGGTATGGGGTCAGGGGTCTTTTGTGTTGAAGGATGTCGGCAATCAGGACAAACTTCTAGGAGTTCTGGTATGTAATGTTTGCATTAGGAAAAACAAGAAGACAGCCAGCTGGACTGAGGCGGTACATTGGAACTTATAATGTTTGCTTGTGCAGCTATTTATACATACAACACTTAAGATGATGATATCTGATGTATTGGGGTGTAAATCGCCATAATTGGACCAAAAAGAACAATGTTGTTTGCTCAAATGAGCTCAAGATCAGCTAAAACCTCTGAAGTTGGATCAATATTGATCTCACTTGAAATTAATAGTTAATAGTTACAATTTCTAACAGTATATGCTACATGTGAGCAAGAATGGTTCGATAAATTACACAAAGGAATGAACCTGAGGGATTTTGGGCTAATTTTAGTGTTTATCGCAACACTATTGATTAAAAGAGAGGATTTTAGTGTGAATAACAAGGTGGATACTATGAGGGATACCATGTTGGATATATAGAAGATGAATAATGATAATGCCAAGGTATGCGCCCACTGTGGCATCAAGAGCACCTGGAAGGCTCTAGCCCTGGGTTTGGAGCACGTCGTCTTCAAATATGGCAAGCGGATGAAACCTGGGAGCTTCAAGACCGTGATGGAATTTATGACTGAACACATTACTGGAGTCCTCAAGAAGGTGGACCAGAATCAGAAAGGGCAATAAAAAACAAGGACAAATACCAATCTACAAAGAACCAGATGAACCTTCTAATGCCACACAAAAGTAAGAATTCAAGTTTGACTTCAAGTATGAGAGTCATATGTACAAAGAGTCTAATTGGGAGGAGACTTCAGGATATCATAAAGACTAAACTCCAAGGTATGCTTGGATAGGAGGAGATCAAGGATAGACAGGATGGAGCCATGATGGCTAAAATTTTGCATGGTATTCATTTTGATCAAGATGGTTTGAAGCAGTCAATGCAGGAAATAGTGGGCGGATATGTTGTCATCCCAGGTCACGCGCTCTCCTATGTAACCCTTTCACTCTGTCTGTACGTTGTTTTTTTTGTTTTTTACTTAGTTCATACCTAGCTTTACCATAATTCAAAATCGACAC